>JAJEJO010000208.1:172860-225597 GCA_020662805.1 Glaucomys volans
ACCACCGCACCTGGCCATACTGAACTTTTGACAAATTAAAATGGACACACATGAGCTGGTGTGATGAATTAGTAAACTGAGCCATCCTAGCCACAAAGAAAATCCGCAGCTAACTACCCACCTATTCTTTCCCACCAGCTATTACCAAGTGAAAGTACACAGGAGTGCACACTAAAAACCAAACAGGGCAGAAGCTGAGAGATACCCTCCCTGAAGTATTAGCACAAGACAACAACCCACTGAGGCCAAGGGTGGGATAGAAGACATGATGGAAATTCCACCCAGGCACTAGGGTCTTTATTCAGTGCAAAAGTGAAGTTCCTTGAGCATGTGCTGGGCTAGGACACAATAAATTCATTTGAGTCCTTCTTATTCTTCACTGAAGAGGCCTCTGGAGGTAGAGCAATAGGACAAGAGAAATTTGAGTTGTAGAATGCAAACTACAGAACTGAATGACAAAGAGAGCTCCCTAGCAATCCAAAACTTTGGAAGATATACAGTTAAGAGAGATTACCTATGGTTTGCTATGGGTTTTGGAGCTGCAGTTAGAATAAAACCTTAAGTATGTAAAAATAAAAAAACTATTAAGAATGGAAATAAATAAAACAACAAATGGACAATCAATCAACAGAGAAAATTAACAGTCAAAAGTTATTTCTTTGAAAAGTTAATATCAGTAATAAACCTCTAGCAAAGATTTATACTTAAGGTTCATACTGTTAAAAAAAGTATAAAAACAAATTCCAATATGAGGAGTAAAAGAGAGAATGTCACTAGAGATTCTATAAATATTTAAAAAATTAAATGAAGGCTTTATTATGAAAAAATTTATGCCAATGAGTTTACAAACTGAGATGAACTGGACCTATCTTTTTACAATAAAACAGAACTATAAACTTTGTAGGAAAAAAAAAACAGAGGATCTTTATAACCTTGGAGTAGGCCAAGATTTCTAAAATACAAAGAGTACTAATCATAAATGAAATAAATAAAATCAATAAATCAAATATAACCAAAACTTCTGCCAACACAGATACCAATGAGAAAGTGACTAAGCAATAAGACTAGGAATAGCATTTCTAATGCATATAGACGACAAAGGACTGTATCCATAATATATGAGGCATAATATATGAAAACATCTTATAAATCAATAATAAAAAGGCAAAGAACTCAATATTTTTAAATAGGTAAATGATGTAGACATTTCACAAGTGAAGATATACAAATGGCCAGTAAGCACAGGAAAATGTCTTGACCATCATCCCTCATCTGGGAAAAGCAAATTAAAACCACAAGAACACAGGTATTACTGGAATAGCAGGGAAAGGACCTCTGAAAGCCCATTCTTCCATAAAAAAAAAAAAAAAACAATGAGAACACTGGCAAAAACTTTCAAAATCAACTTTTTTAGAACTCTACAAATTAACAAAAGGCTTTGAATAGTCTAACAAGCATTTATCCAACAAAGAAAAGAGATGAAACTCAGTAAGAATAGCAAGCTTTGTGTGTAACTTGCCCTAATCCTATCCCCACCAACTACCCATAACCACAGTGAAAACCAGCAGTACCTGGCAGCCACTTAAATGGGACAGTACAGTTTTGAGTGCCCCAAAAGCCCCATTCCCAGAGAATTGTCCCTGCTTGGTCAATCTGGCAGCTCTCTGAAAAGATCCATTCTTAGAGTTTGTCTTTATTTAATCTACTAAGAGCTCATTATGTGTAAATAGCACTACGCCAGGGCACATGTCAAAAAAAAAAACAAAAAACTACAATTATTTACTGATATCAACTAGAACTAACAAGAGGAGGGGCAAAAACTTGAAAAACTGGGAATGAAATATTCATAGAAGGCTTCAACAACTCCACTATGTGCCTGGAAATCTAGAAGGCCAGGCACATGTCCCAACAAGCCTCATATCTTACTTCTGGCTGACCCTTGAGGGTCTGCACAAGTGGAAATAAAGGTTAAAACATGATTATAAGTTGCATGTGGAACAATGAAATCATGTCCCAATGTAGAGGCATGCAAAGGCCCTCAGCAAAGGCCAAGAGAATTATTAGTTCAATGCATTGAAGATATCTATTTGATCACTATCTGACTACTAAACCAACCAAGCAGAAACTTAAAGGGCTGCACATGATGAAGAATTTGGAATTTAGAAAAATAGCCTACAAAAGTAACTAAACAAGTAGAAACAACACAAGGAGAAACAAGAAATGCAGGGAAAGACAGAATCTGATTACCAGAGTTGCCATATTATACTATTTAAAATGTATACTTTCAACAACAAAATTATAAAAAAAGAAAAAAAAAGTTCATAGAAAAAAAAGGAGTCAATAAAAAACTGTCTCTGAATGAGACAGACATCATTACCCTATGTACATGTATATTCTTGTGAATGATGTGAATCTGTATCGTGTACAACCACAGAAATGAAAAATTGTACCCTGATTCATTTGTGTGCAATGAATCAAAACGCAGCCTATAAAAACAAAATTTTTTTAAAAAACTATCTCTGAGGAAGCCAGACATTTGACTTGGTAGACAAATACTTTAAATCGGTCATTACAAATATAAGAATGGAATGTTAAGGAATTAAAAGATAATGTGACAATGATATCTCAATAAAGAACATCTATAAAAATATAAATTATTTCAAAAATCCAAATAAAAATTATGAACTTGAAAACTACAATAAGTGAAATGAAAAAATTCACTAAAGAAACTCAAAAACAAATGCGAACAAATAATGGAGAGAATCTTCAATCTTAAAGATAGATAAGTGAAAGAAAAAAAAAAAAAAAAAAAGATAGATAAGTGATCTGAGAAAGGAAAGAATCTGCAAACTTGAAAACAGGCCAAATGAGAGTATCTAGTCTCAGGAACAGAAAAAAAAATAAAGTTTCTTAAACCAGTAGGATAGCATCAAGTTTATCAACCTATAAATAACGGAAGTACTAGGAAGAGATAGAAGGAAAAAAATAATGGCCAAAAATTTGCCAAAGTGATGAAAAACTTTAATCTGAACATCCAGGAAGCTCAACAAACTTCAAATAGGATGAACTCAGAAATTAGCACTGACACACATTGTGTTAGTTTGTTTTCCATTGTTATAACAAAATACCTGACACTAGATAATTATGAAGAAAAGAGATTTATTTAGCACACATTTGGGAGTCTGAAGGTTCAAGATCAGGCAGCCCTATCTGTTCAGCATCTGGTAAGAGCCTCCTTGACTGTGTCACAACATGACATAGGGCTTCATGGTGGGAGCATGAAAAAAGAAATTGAATGGAGAGGGTCTAGTCTTGCTCTTTCTATAACAAACCATTCTCCAGAAAATTCATTCCATAAGGCCAGAATTAATCTTCCTTCTGAGGGCAGTTCCCCAGTGACCTAATTATCACCCACTAGGACCCAACTCTTAAAGGTTCCACCATCCTCCACAACTCCCACAGTAGGGACCAAGCTTCTAGGACATGAACCTTTGGGGGACAAACCACATCCAAACCATAGTGCAATATTATGTTTGGATCTGAGGTGTCCTTCAAAAGCTCACACGTGAGATAATGAAAGAAGGTTTAGAGGACAAATGATTGAGTTATGAGAGCCTTAATCCAATCAGTGAATTGATCTCCTGATGGAATTGAGTGATAACTGAAGGATGGCAGGGTGTGGCTGGAGGAGGTGGGTCCCTGGGGGCATTCCTTTGGCATATTTATTTGGTATCTGGTGAGTGGAGTCTCTTCCTGATTCTTGATCATCATGTGAGCTGCTTCCCTCTGCCACACTCTTCCACCATTATATCCTGCCTCACCTCAATCCCTGAGGAATGAAACCTACTGTCTATATACCAAGAACTCTAAAAACTGAGCCCCCAAATAAACCTTTCGTCCTCTACAGTTGTTCTGGTTAGGTCTTTTAATCACAGCAGTGAAAAAGCTTACTACAACAGTGCACATCCTAATCAAACTATCAAAAGGTGAAATGAGAATCTTCATAGCAGAGAGGAAAGTAACTCATCACATAGAGAGGATCTTTTGATAAGATTAATTATCAGGTTAATAACTGACTTCTCATCAGAAACTAGGGAGGCCAAAGGCAATAAGATGACATATTCCAAGTGCTCAAAAGAACTGTCAACCAAGAATTCTATACCCAGTAAAATTATCCTTCAAAATATAAAGAAGAAATTAATATGTTTCCAGCTCAACAAAAACAGAGAATCTATTACTAGCAGACTTCCCTATAAGACATATTAAAGTAAGTCTTTCTTTCAGGCTGAAATGAAAGCATACTAGATAGTAAATCAAGTCCACACAAAGAAATTTAGACTGGCAAAGGAAATAACATAGCAAATATAAAGACAGTATAAACATATTTGTGCTCATCCTTTTCTTCTCCTATTTGACTTAAAAGACAACTTCATAAATTAAAAATTATAAAACTATAGACTTTTAATATATAAAGATATCATTTCAATGACAATAATAACACAAAGGAGGTGGGAGAGAATAGACCTACATATATAGGAGCAAAGTTTTTTATAGTATTAAAATTAAGTTAGCATTAACCTGAACAAAATTGCTTTAGCTGTTTATTGTAATCCCCATGATGAGCAGTAAGAAAATAATTTTTTTTAAAAACCCTAAAACATGGTAAAAGAAAGGGGGGATAGAGTAGAGAAGACAGATGGCAAAGACATTTAAGAGATAAAGTCAATGTAATTTTGCATTAGATGAAAGTAAGATTTCTCTCCCAAAGAGCACATGGCATAGCGAAAGAATCTAAAGAAAAAAAAAACATATTCTTTATTGTACCCAATCACTAAAACACAGAATGAGAGAGTGGACAGATTAAGTTAAGTCTAGATCAAAATAGCTAAGGATTTATCTTTGTTTCTAAGGTATTTAAAACATGTTTTAAATTTTTGAGAAAAGAAGTGAAATGATTTTGAGCAAAGAAATGACAAGTCGTTAGGAATATTCAAATCAAAACCACATTGAGAAAAGGGAACCATTATTCATTGCTGATGAGAAAGTAAAATGGTACAACAGCTTTGGAAACATCTTGGTAATTGCTCAAAATGCTACAAAGGGTTACTGTATGACCTAGCAAATTCTCTCTTGGTACATATGCAAGAAAATTGAAAACATATGTCTGTATAAAAACTTCTACAGCAGCATTATTCATAACAGACCAAAAGTGGAAACAAACCAAATATCCATCAACTGATAAATGCATACACAAATTGGAAAATATTCATACAATGGAATATAATTCATTCACATAAAGCAATAAAGTAGTAATACATACTATAATAACAAACCTTGAAAACATTATATTAAGTGAAATAAGCCAGATACAGTGGCCACACATTGTATGATTCCATTTATATGACATGTCCTGAAGAGACAAACCCATAGAAACATAAAGTGCAATAGTGATTACCAAAGGCTGAGGTTGAAAAAAAGAGGAAAAAATGGGGAGTGACTATTAATGTGTAACTTTTCATGGGTGATAACAATATTCTAAAGTTAGTGGGGTGGCTGCACAACTCCTTGAATATACTAAAATCAATAAACTGTATACTTTAAAAAGGTGAATTTTTTGGCATATAAATTACATTTGATTAAAACTTAGAAACCACAATGTGTTACTATTTCATACTTAGTAGAATGAATAAGATACCAGCATTGGTAAGGGTGTAGACCATCATTGTTAAAAGTAAATGGTACAGCCAGGTATAGTGGCGCATGCTGTAATCCCAGTGGCTCAGGAGGCTGAGGCAGAAGGATCACAAGTTCAAAGCCATCCTCAGCAACTTAGTGAGGCTCTCAGCATAGCAAGACCCTATCTCAATATTTAAAAAAGGGGCTGGAGATATTGCTCAGTAGTTAAATGTCCCTGAGTTCAATCCCCGGTACAAAAAAAATAAGGAAATGGTACAACTCATCAACTGATTTGGAGAATTGGATGAACCTTAAATTCAATCTCTTCATGTAAAGAATCCAGATATATACATACAATCATACTGTATGATTCTATTTTTATAAAGTTAAAGAGTAGGTAAAACTAATCTATCATGGCAGAAAAGACAGCAGTGTTTTCCAGTTCAGGATAAAGGGGAAGAAATCATTTGAACATTTGGAAGTTGTTACAGTTTGCATCTGGAATGTCCTCCAAAGGTTCATGTGTTGAAGATATAGTCCCCAATTGGTGGTGTTACTGGGAGGTAGTAGAAACTTTAGGATTAGACCTAGTTGGAGGAAGTAAGTCACTGGGGATGTGTCCTTGAAGGATATATCTTGTTCCAGGCTGCATTCCTTTGCTTCCCAGTCACCATGGGGTGAGTAGCTTCACTCCACCACACTTATGTTCTGCCTTGCCATAGGCCCAAAGCAATGGAGCTAGTCAACAGTGAACTGAAACCTCTGAAATCGTAAGCCAAAATAAACCTTTCCTCTCCTTTAATTTGAGTGTATGTCAGTATCTTGTCACAGAGACGGAAAGCTAATACAGAGGTAATGAAAGTAATCCTGGTGGTTATACAGGTTTATAAAATTGTAAAAACTAACCAAATACTCATTTAAAATCTGTGCATTTTAGTAAATGTAAACTTTACCCCAAGTTAAAAAAAAAGTAGAAAGAAAAACTAATGTTTCTTGAATAAAGTAATAGAAAGTCTGGAATAGGTTTCAAATACTCTAAAACAAAATAAAAAAATTTTTTAAAAGGTTCAGATAAAAGATTGGCATAATATTAATAAATGTTGAAACTAGATCATAAGTACATTGGGTTTTTACTATTCTCTCTAGGTTTGTATTTGTTTGAAAATTCCCGTAAGAAAATATTTTTAATTTATTCATTCATAAATAAATATTTCTTACTGTAGTTCTGTGGCACAAGTTCTGGGTTCTTAGGAGTTCTCAACTTGTAGGATACATCTCCAATATTAACAGTATCACCTAAAAAGAGAATAAAGAAAACACACATTACAAGGGACAAGTGACACACATGATGCCTTTAGCAGCAATGATTCTCCTGACCTACAGAGAGGGCATCACAGAAATGTACCACACATATGACTAACTGTTAAAGGCACTGTATTCAAAAACTTCTGTCCACAGTACAAGTTATATCAGAGAAAAGTGAGACATTGTTAAAATTCCCATTTCAAATCTGGGTTAGCAAAAAAAGATGAAGCACTTTAGCCAACTTTATTTTTTCATTAATAGCAATGGTAACATATGCAACAATAATATAGAAGATATATGTTATTTAAGAGTATCCAAAGCATGAATAGTTGAATTTTTAACACATATCCTCAACCTATTTACATCTTCATGTATCCTTATTTTACTACATACAATTTCAAGTTCTCTAGAAAAGTTCCCCAAAATTCAATATTTCTAGGTCCATATAAAAAACAAAAGCCTAAGTGGCATAAATGTCAAGAACCTCTACATGAAACAAGTGGAAAAAGAACTGCAAAATTCCTCTGTAACTTCTACACTGTTCAATTTTTTAAAGCAACATTAGTTTATGACTGATTTTCTAAAGTGTGGGACTAAACCAAACAACTCTCTCTGCTTTGTCCTAACAGCAAGTTAGGCACACTAACACCGTTGCACCTGGAACTTTGGACACAGTTCAAAGACACTCAGAAAAAGAAGTTGTGCAAAATTCCCCTTTCAGAATGGCCAGTTTAAAATAAGTCAGGTACTCTAGAGACTAAGAACTTAAATCATAGTGATAATAACAACCATCTTCAGTCTTTGGTGTTTACACTTTCAAAGTCCAGTAGCAACGTCATCACCAGAAAATTGTTAGAAATACAAATATTCAGGCCCCATCTCAGAACACTGAATCTGAAACTCTGGCGTTGTTCAGAAATCTGTTTCAGCAAGACTACAGGTCATTTCTAATGCAACTTTGAGAACCACTGGTCTTTAAATTCTCACATCCTCAAAAATGTGGTGGTCAGCAGGGTCTCACGGGACAACCTTAACTACTTCCAGGCAATGGCTAACAGATTAGGCTACCCTATTTTCCTTAATGCAGGAAAGAAAACATAAATTAGCTACTTTCTAACGTATATATGTTTTTAAAGTATAAGCTCACTTATAAGAGTGATTCCTACTGGCTTTTATTACAGAATAGTTATGATGAATTATAGCTGTGGTATTTTCAAATGAGATGCCTTCATAAATGTTATTTTACTTCTTAAAAAGACTATTATTTGGCAGTTCATTTGCCCCTTTAACCATGTGAAGACAGAGGTAGAAGGTGTCAACATGAACCAGAAAGTTGGCCCTCACTAAGACACCAAGTCAAGGTTGGCAACTTGACTTTGGAATTTCCAAACACCAAAACTATGAGAAATAAATTTCTGTTGTTTGTAAACTATCCAGTTTATGAAATTTTGTTATAGCAGCCCAAACACACTAAGACACCTCTTGATATGTTTTAAAATAAAAGTTTTTAAAAAACAAATATTCTGCCTGGCGCAGTGGCACAAGCCTGTAACCCCAGTGGCTCAGGAGGCTGAGGCAAAAGTATCAAGAGTTCAAAGCCAGCCTCAGAAAAAGTGAGGTGCTAAACAACTCAGTGAGACCCTGTCTCTAAATAAAACACAAAATAGGGCTGGGGATGTGGCTCAGTGGTCGAGCACCCCTGAGTTCAATCCCCAGTACCAAAAAAAAAAAAAAAAATTCATTAACAGGAGAATCACAAAAAAAGAAAATGGTATTATATTATAACCTTTTTACTGAGGTTTTTTTTAAAAAGTAGTAAAATTTTCCTCAGTATTTAGAACTGCACTTTCGATCTTCTTAACTTTTCTTTTTTATACCCTAATCTATACTAGTCCAAAAAGCCTCTCTCACATATCCTGACAGATCTCCAGTTTCAACTCTTGCTCTCCTACAGTCTAGTCTCAGCAGAGAGTAGTGATCCTAACAAAATCTGAATCAAGTAATACCAGTCCTCTGGTCAATCCTCCAGTCTTTGCAATACCTTATAGGTATATTTCTAATCTAGCTCCCCCATTTCCTCTCTGCCTTCATCTCCTACAATTTTTCTCCACATCATCCTACTCCAGCCACACAGGTCTCCTTCCTATTTCTTGAACAAGCCAGGCCCATATCTGGCTTCTGCACTGGACTTTTCTACTAACTGAAATGCTTTCCCCAAGCATACCCATTTGTAAGTCAGAAACCCTGCTAGAAACAGATGGGATGTTGCTAAGTTCAAATTGTATAACTGAAAAGTGTATGATCAAAAAACAATTAACAGGGGCTGGAGGAAAAGAAAAGAAACAATTAACAAAGGTCAGGACAGGGGTTGGAATTGTGGCTCAGTGGTAGAGCACTTGCCTAGCATGTGTGAGGCACTGGGTTTGATTCTCAGCACATAAATAAATGAATAAAAATAAAGGTCTATCAACATCCAAAAAATACTAAAAAAAAAAAAAAAAAAAAGGGGGGGAATAAAAAAAAAAAAGTTATTGTTTAGGAAAAACAATAAGAATAATATGATACCTTGGGACTAGCAATAGCAGAAAGCCATGACCACCTTGAGGCCTGAAAAGAGAGAGCAAGGGGAGCAGGGAACTAGCAACATCCTTCCAGGATCTGTGACCCTTTGTGGAAGAAGACAGCAAACCCATGGTGATGACCTGGGCTACAAGGGAGCTAGGAAATAAACATGAAGGAAAAAAACCTTGACAGAAAAGTAGAAATAGACAAATAGTTTAATATACTTCTCCAGAAACTGATGGAAGGAACAGGGGAAGAAAGGAATACAGAAGTTAGGACAATTGCTTCCTTAGTCTTTTGGCTAAGATTAAGTATAGAGGTAAGTACAGAAGTACAGAGAAGAGTATTGATCTGAAATTACTAATACTCACTTGACTTACATAACCTTTTTGGAACATTATACTCAATTACAATGTATTACAAGTTCTTTTTAAATATACATGGAAAATTCATCAGAGTATATCATAGATTGGACCATAAAGCAAGTCTTGATAAATTTCAAAGGACTAAAATTATAGAGTATGCTTTTTGGCCACAGTGAAATTAAACTAGAAATCAGTAACAAAAAGGTATCTGAAGATCCCCAAATATTAGGACATCAAGCAAGAGGCTTCTAGAAATTGAAAAACACACACACACACACACACACACACACACACACAATGGAAATTGTTCTCATTGAGAAACAGAACAGTCATCAATTGGCCACGCCTGCTGTAGACAAAGGAAAGGAGTCATGACATTCACATGGACCAGGCATTTGCCATTCCTGCCTTAAGTATTCATGTTCTTGGTCATCTTCCCCTACCATGCTATACTCTCCTGAGGACTCACCTAATCCATACCAATGGCTCAACTCTGATATTTACATAAGTAACTCTGAAATGTCTATTTTATTTCCTCAGATCTCTCTCCTGGGTTGCATATCTGCCAGTAACCTATTGCATACTTTCCCAAGATATTACAGAAATACCTCAACTTCGACATGAGAAAAAAGGAATTCTGTATTCTCTTGTGTCCAAAACCATCTCCATCTCTGGTATTCCTATCTCAGTGGTGGATACTTTACTTTCTCAGCCCAAATGGTTCTCCAAATCTCTCTCCTAACTTTTTGTATTTACACAGCTACTCCTCAAATATCATTTCCCTCAATGAACTTTCCCTAACTTTTCCTCTTAGCACAATCTCTCCCTCCCTCAAAAACTTATCACTCCATTCCTGACTTTCTGCTAGCATAGAATTAGATTCATACTTTCATAACACATTTCTTGCACTGTATTACAACTATTGATTGTTTTTCCCGCATAACAGTAGTCTTTGAATTTAGGGTATCTGAGCAAGGCAGTACCCATTCAAAGGATAGAGATCAAGGCCGTCTTTCAGATCTCCTCCGCCATGTCTTCCTAACATGATTTGACTGAGAACCAACCCTGCAGCTTCTGCTTTCCCACTAGCCCTTTCAAATAGCTTCTTTCCCACTAATTTTACCACAGTGCATTGATTGTTCCAGGGCACTAAATAAAGAAATCTATAAAATTAAGATTTGGGGCAAGCCTCCTTTAAAAATTATTCATACCAGTGTAAATCTGCCTCGAGTATTTAATATTTCTATTAAAAGGGATGAGTTGCTTTAGAACTAACAATATTTTTCTTATTCATCATTATCAACAAAATTAAGTCCCTAATCAAGTTGTCAGTTGACCATTAAAAATAACACTTGTAATAATGAATCAACATATTATTTTTGGCATATAACTTAGACTGGAAAGAACTGATCACTGCTATACCAAAACTCCTTACAGGATGGGGTTTTAGCTCAGTGGTGGAGCACTTGCCTCAACATATGAGGCACTGAGTTCGACCCTCAGCACTACATATAAATAAATAAATAAATAAATAAATAAATAAATAAATAAATAAATAAAAATAGATATTGCATCCATATACAACTAAAAATACTTTTTAAAAACTCCTTACATTCTAGCAATAATTAATATTCAGCTAGAGAATATTAATAAGAATATGCTTTCTGGCCACAGTGAAATTAAACTAGAAATCAACAAAAAGATTAATAAGAATACTGGACAATTAAGAATACTGGAAAATATTAATAAGTTGATATTAGTTAATATTCAATTGTGACAAAGTTAGATTCATTAAAAGGTATGTTTCCACAAAATATTAGTCATAATCAAAATTTGAACAGCCCAATGCCTAGAGATGTCATGTGAACACCCTGCATCCAGTCTAGACTAACCATAGGACACACTGCTGATGCACATCAATTGCTCATTGCTTCTATGCTCATTCTGTCACTTAAAATCAAATGACTGTTGTTTAACATAGCAATTCTTATAAAGATAGGCATAGCAAGTGTAACAATCCCATCTTACAAATGAAGCTGTACTCTCAGAGAGCAATATAAGACACTGTAACCCCAAGTATATCATGAAAACATTCTAATCAAAATAATATTATCATTTAAAAAATTTCACCCAGTTAAGCAGTGAAATAATTCTTTGATCAATCATTACACAGCATGTTTTCATTTTTCTTTAAGTATTATTCTGTAGTGAATCTTTACATCTTTGTTTTTAATCCCTGTAGAATTTTCCCAATTATACCCTCTAGAACAGTAATGTTTCTCTGGGATAAATACCAGAACATTTTTATTATTTCTTCAATGTTTAAGCAACAAAAAAATTTACAGTGGATAGCCTTGTTTTCTTTTACATTGATAATTTATTTTACTTTGTATGGGTTTTGTTTTGTTTTGTTTTGTTTTGTTTTTTGCAGTGCTGGGAACCAAACCCAAGGCCTTATAAGTGCTTGGCAAGTACTCTACACTGAACTACACCCAGCCCTGTATTGCTAATTACTATTCATTAAAATTTTGATACAACTGATAGTTTTTATTTAATTCTTCACTGGGTCATAAGAAATTCAGATATTCTCCCAGATGTTATAAGATTTTTACCAGTTTCAAAAATGTTCTCATTTTTTATTTATAAGTGTGCTATTTAATTTTGAAAGAGTTGACATGTGGGGGTAGGGTTCTATATATCTTAAGGTGACTGATTTCTTTTTTTTTTGGAACCAGGGATTGAACTCAGGGATACTCAGCCACTGAGCCACATCCCCAGCCCTATTTTGTATTTTATTTAGAGACAGGGTCTCACTGAGTTGCTTAGGGCCTCACTAAGTTGCTGAGGCTGGCTTTGAACTCGAGATCCTCCTGACTCAGCCTCCCAAGTCACTTGGATTACAGGCGTGGGCCACCACGCCCGGCGAGGTTACTGATTTCTAATGTAATAAATCATGCAAGAAACAGTCTGCATGATTTCAAATTTTACAAAAAAGTACTGGAAATGATTTTTATATTGATTGTATTGGTTATACAAATGTCAAAACTGATCAAAGTGCATACTTCAAATAGGTGCATTTTATTGTACTTCAATTTTACCTCAATAAAGCTATGGAAAAAAATGTTCTCATTTTTGAATATGTTAGGTACCTGTAATAACTCTTTTTATTAAATGTGCTTTTGATGCTCTCATTCCCCTCTAGATTGAAGAGTATGGATTCTGTTCATGAACATACATAATTTTAAAACATTCAATTCTGTGAAACATACAATGCAATGATTTGTAGCATCAAATTAAATTAAGTCGCAGAATGCCTTTGTATTAAGTCCTAACATAATAAACTTCAACTTAACTTAGTAAACTAGTTGAAAACCTAACAATATACTTTCATAATAACTGAATCTTAGCCACTCACAATCACAGGTTGCCAACTGATCAGACCATGGGCAAATAAGGCAAACACCAAGCTATAACTCTTTCTGGACTGTACTTGTTTCCTGTCCATAAGTGCTGCTTGTCTGCACTGCTGAGTGAACCTCTCTGAACCTTTTCTGGTTCCAGAGATATCTGATTTGCCAATCATTCTTCGTTCAGTTAAACTCTGTTAAATTTGGATTTGTATGAAGTTTTAATAAGCTTTGACAAAGAAGTTAGTTTAGTTCATGGTTTCTCAAACATGGCACTACTGACATTTTGGCTGGATACTTCTTTACTGTGATGGTGTTATGGTTTAGATATTAGGTGATCCAAAAGCTCATGTGTGAGACAATACAAGAAAGTTTAGAGGTGAAATGATTGAGTTATGAGAACCTTAACATAGTCTATGCATTAATCCTCTCATAGGGATTAACTGGGTGGCAACTGTAAGCAGGTAAGGTATCTTGAGGGGCATGTTCTTTGGGGTATTTATTTTGTCCCTGGAGAGTGGAGCTGTTTCTCTCTGCTTCCTGGTGCCGTGATTCCAGCTGTTTCCTTCCACCACACTCTTCTGCCAAGAAGTCCTGCTTCATCTTTGGCCCAGAGCAATGGAGTTAGCCACCTAGAGTTGGCCATCGATGAACAGAGACCTCTGAAACCATGAGTGCCAAGTAAACTCTTCCTCCTCTAAAATTGTTCTTGCCAGATCTTTTGGTCATAGCAGCAAAAAAGTTCACTAAACAGAGGGGCTGTCCCGTTTACTGCAGAATGTTGGCAGTGTCGCTGGCCTCACCCACCAAATGACAGTAGCACCCCCCCCTTCATGGTTCTGACACTCAAAAACCATCTCCAGACATTGCCAAATGTCCCCCGGGGGAGGGGAATCACCTTGGGTTAAGAATCAAGAGTTCAGCAGCACTGTTTTTTAACATACAAAACAGAGACCCAAGAGAAAACCATATATATATATTTCCACCTTGGTCTTTGTGTTCCTGATATGGGTCTTCCTAATGATTTATAAGTTTACAGCTCTTCTGGAATTTTTCTGCTAAATTCTTTAAAATACAATACTATCAAAAGATCCTCAGAGTCAAAATATCCTGTTGCAGGGTCAAAATAGTTAATAATTTCCCAAGGGCAACACCAAGTAAATATAGAACTAAGACCTAAACAAAAGTATAGTTCTTTTCCCTTTATTCTAGATTTCTCAGTTCAAGCCAGAGTTCTATATTTGCCCTCCCCAGATTCATTAATTACTATTTCTATTATGGCCCAAGGATACAATCCCAAAATCATAAAAATGTGTATAAATGGACATTTATTTCACTGTTTAAAATTATTATATTTAAAATAGACATCATAAATATCCAAGATTGAGAAACTGTTAAGATAAATTATGTGGATAAATATATTAATTTAGTCTGCTGCCACACCCATACAGATACCACCACACTGCGGCTCCCCATCAACCAACACATGGCAGCCTTCAAATTCCCCTCCATGTGGTAGCCTCCACCTTGGGACACCAGACAGGGCCTGGAGACAGCCACCAGCTGCAGTGCCCCCCGCCACAGAGCTGCATCTCCAAACAGGCTACCCATCACCACTGCTTGGCTCGTCCTCACAGCTACATCTTTGAAAGAGGTTGCCTCCATCTTGAGACACCTTTGTTGCCATCTTGGGTTGCCTCCACTGCTACCATCACCATCTTTAGTTGGGGAAGCGTCTATCTTGGGAAACTGGCACGAGACTAGAAGCCCAATATCAAGGTACCTACAGTTTAGCCTCCGCTGCCACCACCAACTAAGGATGTGGCCACTTCCATCTAGGCATAAGAGTCAGGTCCTAAAAGAACATCACCAAGGTCCCTACAGGCTTGGTTACATCTGAGGTATCCCTGCAGGTGTGCCACCTTGCTGCAGAGGCAAAAGAGTATCTTGCAAGGTGTAGCTAGGTTGGAAGAAGATATGAGGGCATCTTGATCCTGGCTTCTCCAGCCTACAAGCACAGCACCAACCAGGATCCCAGGGACAACTCAGGTGGCACTTGCTGGGAGCCGACATCAGCCTGGTCCACAACTTCCTCCACAAAAAGACATCTACCAATTACCTGGTCCCACAGTTTGGCAATCAACAGGGCCCTCTGGCTCCTCAAACCCCAGTCTCCCAACCAAAACATAAATATTTGAAATGAAGAAAATAATAAACCATATTAAAAACTCATTAGAAAATATTACGAACAAAATAGATCACTTGGAAGACAGAATCTCAGACAATGAAGACAAAATATTTAATCTTGAAAATAAAGTGAACCAAACTGAGAAGATGGTAAGAAATCATGAATAGAACTTCCAAGAATTACAGTATATCATGAAAAGACCAAATTTAAGAATTATTGGGATTGAGGAAGACACAGAGATACAAACCAAAGGACTGAACAACCTGTCCAATGAAATAATATCAGAAAATTTCCCAAACCTGAAGAATGAAATGGAAAATCAAATACAAGAGGCTTACAGGACACCAAATGTACAAAATTACAACAGATCCACACCAAGGCACATTATAAAGAAAATGCATAACATACAAAATAAGAGAATTTTAAAGGCTGTGAGAGAAAGTATCAGATTACATATAGGGGGAAACCAATATGGATAACAGATTTCTCAGCCCAGACCCTAAAAGCTAGGAGGTCATGGAACAACATATTTCAAGTTGTGAAAGAACACTGATGCCAACCAAGAATCTTATACCCAGCAAAACTTACCTTCAGATTTGATAATGAAATAAAATCCTCCCATGATAAACAAAAGTTAAAAGAATTTACAAATAGAAAGCATGCACTACAGAACATTCTCAGCAAAATATGAAAAACAACAATGAAAGTCAGCAAAGGGAGGAACTACCCTAAAGGAAAAGTAACTCCAAGGGAAAACCAAGTCAAGTTAAAAACCATATGTAGGGCTGGGGATGTAGCTCAGTGGTAGAGTGCTTGCCTCACATGCACAGGGCCCTGGGTTCAACCCCCAGCACCACAAAAACAAACAAACAAATATAAACCAAAATAACCAGGAATACAAATCATATCTCAATAATAACGCTGAATGGTTAATGGCCTCAACTCATTAATCAAAAGACACAGAGTATGAGTCAGGAGGATCGCGAGTTCAAAGCCAGCCTCAGCAACTTAGCAAGGCGCTAAGCAACTCAGTGAGACCTTGTCTCTAAACAAAATACAAAATAGGACTGGGGATGTGGTTCAGTGGCCGAGTGTCCCTGAGTTCAATCCCTGGTTCAAAAAAAAAAAAAAAAAAGACACAGAGTGGTAGATTGGATTTTTTTTAAAAGACCCAACAATACACTGCTTTCAAGAGACTCATCTCATAGGAAAAGACAACCACAGACTGAAGGTGAAAGGATGGGAAAAAACATATCATGCACAGGGACTGCATAAACAAGCAGCAGTTTCCATCCTCATATCAGATAAAGTGGATTTCAAGTCAAAATTAGAAAGGATAAAGAAGAACATTTCATACTGCTTAAGGGTACATTGGTAAGACATAACAATTGTAAACATATATGCCCCAAACAATGGAGCATCTATGTACGTCAAACAAACCCTTCTCAATTTCAGGAATCAAAGAGACCACAACACAATAATACTGGATGACTTTAACACACCTCTCTCTCCCCTGGATAGACCTTCCAAACAAAAATTGAACAAAGAAACCATATAACTCAATAATACAATCAATAATTTAGATTTAACAGACACATATAGAATATTCCATCCATCAATGAGCAATTACACTTTTTTTCTCAGCAGCACATGGATCCTTCTCTAAAATAAACCATATGTTATGCCACAAAGCAACTCTTAGCAAATATTAAACAAAAAAAAAAAAAATAGAGCTACTACCCTGCATTCTACCAGATCATAAGGGAATGAAATTAGAAATCAATGATAAAATAAAACATAGAAACTACTCCAACACCTGGAGACTAAATAATATGCTACTGAATGATGCATAGAGAACAGAAGACATCAGGGGTGGGGAGGAATAAAAAAATTCTTAGAGGTAAATGAGAACAACAATACAACATATTAAAACAGGGCTGGGGATATAGCTCAGTTGGTAGAGTGTTTGCCTAGCAAGCACAAGGCCCTGGGTTCAATCCCTAGCACCGCATTATTTTATATATATATATATATATATATATGATATATATATATCAAAACTTCTGGGACACTATGAAAGCAGTACTAAGAGTAAAGTTCATTGCATTGAGCTCATTCTTTAAAAGAATAAAAAGTCAACAAATAAATGACCTAACATTACATCTCATTACATCTCATTACAGTATAACCCTGATACCAAAACCAGACAGGAAGTAAAACTTCAGACCAATATCACTCATGAACATAGACACAAATTTTTTTTTTTAATTCTAGCAAATCACATAAAAAACATATTAAAAAGATAGTGCACCATGATCAAGAGGGCTTCATTCCAGGAATGCAAGGTTGAGTGAACACACAGAAATCAATAAATGCAATGCATCACATTGATAGACTTAAAGATAAGAATCATTTTGATCATCTCCAAAGATGCAGAAAATGCATTTGACAAAATACAGCACCTCACTCATGTCCAAAACACTAGAAAAAATGGGGATAGTAGGAACTAACCTCAACATTGTAAAAGCTAGTTATGCTAAGCCCAAGGCCAGCATCATTCTAAATGGCTAAAAACTGAAAGCATTCCCTCTAAAAACTGGAACAAGGCAGGGATGCCCTCTTTTACCATTTCTATTCAATATAGTCCTTGAAACTCTGGACAGACAAAAGAAATTAAAGAGATGCAAATAGGAAAAGAAGAGCTCAAACTATCACTATTTGCCAACAACATGATTCTATATTGAGAGGATCCAAAAAACTCCACCAGAAAACTTCTAGAATAAATGAATTCAGCAATGAGCAGGATATAAAATCAACACCCATAAATCTAATGCATTTCTATTTATAAGGAATAAATCTTCTGAAAGAGAAATTAGGAAAACTACCCCATTCACAATAGCCTCAAGAAAAAAATTAAATATTTGGGAATCAATCTAACAAAAGAAGTGAAAGACCTCTACAATGAAAACTACAGAAAACTAAAGAAAGAAATTGAAGAAAACCTTAGAAGATGGAAAGATCTCCCATGTTCTGGGATAAGCAGAATTAATATTGTCAAAATGGCTGTACCAAAAGTGTGATACAGATTCAATGCAATTCCAATTAAAATCCCAAAGTTTAAGGGGCTGGAGATATAGCTCAGTGGGTAGAGTGCCTGCCTCGCAAGAACAAGGCCCTGGGTTCAATCCCCAGCACCGCCAAAAAAAAAAAAAATCCCAATGTTTATCCTTATAGAAATAGAGAAAGCAATCATGACATTCATTTGGAAAAATATAAAGACCCACAATAGCCAAAGCAATCCTTAGTAAGAAGAGTGAAGCAGGAAGCATCACAATATCAGACCTTAAACTACACTACAGAGCTAAGTAACAAAAACAGCATGGTACTGGCACCAAAATAGACAGGTAGACCAATTCTGCTATTCTGCTATTACAGAATAGCAAACACAGAGACAAACCTACATAAAGACAGTTATCTCATACTATACAAAGGTGCCAAAAACACACAACGGAGAAAAGACAGCCTCTTTAATGAATGGTACTGGGAAAACTGGAAATCCATATGCAGCAAAATGAAATTAAACCCCTATCTCTCACCCTGAACAAAACTCAACTCAAAATTGATCAAAGACCTAGGAACTAGACCAGAGACCCTGCAACAAAGAGAAGAGAATGTGGGCCCAAATCTTCATCACGTTGGCTTGGGACCTGACTTCCTTAATAAGACTCCTAAATCACAAGAAATAAAATCAAGAATCAATAAATGGGTTGGATTCAAACTAAAAAGTTTTTTCTCAGCAAAGGAAACAATAATGTAAAGAGAGAGCCTACACAGTGGGAAAAAAAATCTTCACCACACACACTTCAGATAGAGCACTAATCTCCAGGATTTATAAAGAACTCAAAAAACAGCCGGGCGCGGTGGTGCACGCCTGTAATCCCAGCACTTGGGAGGCTGAGGCAGGAGGATTGCGAGTTCAAAGCCAGCCTCAGCAACTTAGCGAGGCCCTAAGCAATTCAGTGAGACCTTGTCTCTAAATAAAAAAAATACAAAATAGGGCTGGGGATGTGGCTCAGTGGCTGAGTGTCCCTGGGTTCAATCCCCAGTATCAAAAAAAAAAAAAAAAAAAAAAAACACTCAAAAAACTGAACACCAAAAAAACAAATGCCCCAAAATGGGCTAAGGAACTGAGCAGACACTTCACAAAAGAAGATATACAATTGATCAACAAATGTTCAACATCTCTAGTAATTAGAGAAATGCAAATCAAAACTACTCTAAGATTTCATCTCACTCCAATTAGAATGGCAATCATCAAGACTATAAGCAACAATAAGTGTTGGCAAGGATGTAGGGAAAAAGGTACACTCATACATTGCTGGTGGAATCCCAAATTGGTTCCACCCCTCTGGAAAACAGCATGGAAATTCCTTAGAAAACTTGGAATGGACCCACCATTTAACCCAGCTATCCCACTCCTCAGTTTATATACAAAGGACTTAAAATCAGCATACTACAGTAATGCAGTCATATCAATGTTTATAGCAGCTCAATTCACAATAGCTAAGCTATGAAACCAACCCAGATGCCCTTCAATAGATGAATGAATAAAGAAACTGTGGTATATATACACAATGGAATATTACTCAGCCTTAAAGAAGAATAAAATTAAGGCATTTGCAGGTAAATAGATAGAGCTGGAGAATATCATGCTAAGCAAGATAAGCCAATCCCCCCAAAACCAAAGGCTAAATGTTTTCTCTGATAATTGAATGCTGATACATAACAGGGGGGTGGAGGGATGTAAGGGAAGAATGGAAGAAGTTTGAATTAGGCAGAGGAGAAGGAGGGGAGGGGAGGGAGCAGGGAGAAGGAAAGATAGTAGAATGAGATGGACATCATTACCCTTTGTACATGTATGATTGTATGAACTGTGTGATTCTACATCATGTACAACTAGAGAAATGAAAATTTGTACTCCATTTGTGTACCATGAATCAAAATGCATTCTGCTATCATGTATGACTAAATAGAACAAGTAAAAAATAATAAAATAAATATATATATATTAACTTGGCAATTCCTATTGTAAATGATCATGCATGGCAATATTAAGTTGATATATTCACAACAATGTGACAAATTATAAAACACATCTCACTTTTTAAAAGATGTTTTTGTATACATATTTTATCTATTATAGTGAGATAGATAAAATTTGATAGAATAGCAAAAAGTTGACAATTATAAATTTGAGTGAAAGGATTGTTTAGGGATTGATATTTTTCAGTTTTCTATAATTAATATAGATTGTTTAATAATACTCTAAAAGTATTTTAGAGTATTTCTATAAACATTTAATTCATACAAAGGAGTCATAAAGAAAAGGCAGGGAATCATCAATAATGGTGTTGGAGAACACTAAATGTCATAGTGGATTTACATAGTTATGTTTCTGATTTTATCTATAGTATATTTGAATCCATTTAATATGAGTCCTACTGAACCAACTTACTTGGCTCCATCTGTGAAAACAGTACAAAACCCCTTATTGAAAACTCTATAGTAGATAACCTTGCTAACTAACTTCTTTTCTAAAACCAAAAGATACTACTACAAATTGAAATGTAAAGAAATAAAAAATTTACAAATTATAGACACACTATCTGATAACAAAGAATAAACAGCAGTGGCTTTTGGTTTTTGTGTTGTTTTGGTTTTCTTTTTAATGTAAATATCCTTTCTTCCTTCTTATCAGGCTTCCTAAAGTTTCTGTCTTGAAAGCCAACAAAGCAATCACAGTTTCTCACACCAGTTCTCTGATCTTTAACCTAGTAAGCCACTGAATGCTTATTAAGTACAAAGTGTTGGCAGGCACCAAAGGAACATAATGATAAATAAGACAGAGTCCAGGGGAAACAAGAAAAGTTTATAACTTGAATCTGTTGATTATGTACTTTATTGCTCTTTTTTTTTTTTTTTTTTTTTTTTTCAAAATTATAGACAGGACTTGGTGAGTTTCTGATCACATGTATTAGTGAAGCTCTGAGCCGCTTCTCAGTATAAACTGAATCCACTATGGCCTACTGCCTTTTTTTTTTTTTTTTTTTTTTAACATTTGCCAGTATATGACCTCTGTTCTCTATTTCCAAGTGGTCCATTCCACCCTGGAAGGCCTTGAGTTAAAGTGTCAGGGCAGCCAACCCAGAAGATGGCCTTCTGTTTCCCTGGCTTGAAACTTTTCTTACTTGAGCCCAGATCTCTGGTAAGTTTACAGCTGCACTGATCCACATGCTTCAAACCTTCAGTATTACGAATCTTTGCAGCAAGGCAAATTAGGTCAACATAATGTACTTCTTGTGTTATGACTCTGCCAAGTCAATGACTGAGTCTAAGAAGTTAATCTGTTATTCATATGTCCATGACTTTTATTTGAACCAAAGCCTATAGTTTGAATTGTTGGACATAACACAAATTTTGAGGGCATTTACCACCATCTATATAAAACAGACGTAAAATTTACATGTACATGTGTTTCTGATATTTTTTACAATCAATAAGTATTATTCAGGTACAGAGAGTTAATTTTATTTTTTAAAAAGTTCTTGTCAATTAACTCCACTCACCTGCCTATCCAAATGGTTCTGATAGTTCTGAACCTAAAAGGAACTGGTTTCATTTCTTCTAAAGTCACTGAAGCAGAATAACTTTCACTTAGCTAAGAGTGTATAATATTAATAATATATGGATTGTACTGACAAATTGAATCCTCACGACTCTATCAGATATACTCTTCTTAACCTCATTTTACAGATAAAATTAGAACCCAAGTATCCTACCTTCAAGTCCTCATGGCTAGATAGTGCAGAATAGACTCTAACCAAGATTGCTTAGCTACAAAACCCAAGGTATAGATTATGCTACATGTCTGCCCTTGACCTCTGCCTTTAGGACAGAGGAGCAACAAACAAAAGAATAACATAAAGAATAAAAACAAAACAAACATTCTAGACAGCACAACTTGGAAAAGACAAAATTTGAATATCAATTCTGGGGAAAGCATTTGTTCAATGAATGAATGAATGAATGAGAGGTAAAAATGATATTTCTTGAGAAGAAAAAGAATTAGGTGAAGACAGAAGGCAAGAGAAACAATGAAACCTACACTTTCATAGTGAAAACTTCCATCATTCTAAGCAACAATGACAAAATCTTGCCTAGAAATCACTTTGACATTGAAGAACAGCAACATACATCTATTCCCTTAATCATCTCAAACACTCAAACTCCAATATAAAACAAAAAGAATTTCTGAAACCGTCAGGTAGAGACCAACACACACACACACACACACACACACACACACACACACAAAGCTGAGTTTAGAAATCAGAGCATGTAATTCTAGTGTAGTCACTAGTTGTGTTATCTGCAGTAAGTCACACCACACACACACACACTTCGACTGAACTCAACCACTTCAATTACATAGCCAAAGGTTTTGACTAAATTAACCTGTGACTTTCAGCTCTAAGAATATGTGGAACTTTGAAAGACTAATGCAAATCTTCAAAAGATTTGTGGATAGATATAACACCGTAAACTATGGGTTCTTGACCAGAATGTTTGCTTCTACTATCAAGTCCTGCCTGGATACCGCAGAGCCTGGCTTCCAGGCCCAGGCCCAGGCTCTTTGACACTTAGGGGGCAAGGTCAATTCTGGCTTTCAAAAACCCCTAAGGCTGCTGCATTAACCTCTACGTGTACTCTAATTCAAGTCAGATTTCTAGGGGTAAACGCGCCAGTGGAGGAGAAAGTACTGTTCCAGGTCATCAGGAACTTTAGTCCAGACCCTCAGGTTACAGAATGAAGCCCAGAGAGTGCAAGCGCTTTGCCCCACATTACGCAGCAGTTAGCAGCGAGATCCGGATGACAACTTAGATCTCGTGGAACCCCGGCAGCAGGCGCTCCAGCCCAGTGCAGGGAGGCAGGAGCGAGCAGAGGCCCGGACCCAGGGCAAGCTGCAGGGAGCGCGGCGGGAGCGCCTGGGTTACCTGCGTCTGCCCCCGCCCCGGCGTGCAGTAGTCTGACCTCCGGCCGCTGCCCATCGCTGCCCGGCCTGCCCCGCACCACCTGCCGCAGGAGCAGTCGCACGCGCCGGGAGGCCGAGGCCCCGGGGCCGCCAGGCGCTCCGAGAAGCAGGAGGCGGGACTGCATGGGGTGGGGGTTCTGCCAAGGACGGCTAGGGGTCCGAGGCTCAACCGCGTCCCGGGACAACAGCGAGAAGCGGCCGGGCAAGGGGGACAGGAAGCGGCACCACGCCGAGTCCGCCGGAAACTCGTTCCCCCGGCGCGGCCGGCTCAGCCTTCCCGGCCCGGCCCACGGGGGCGGAGAGAGACCGCTAAGCGGGAGTCCAAGGAGCCAGCCTGGGCACCCCGGCTGCCTGGCCTCGGCGCCCGCGTTCACCTTGCCTCTCCAGCGACTGCTCCCCTGGTTTCTCCAGGCCTGTCTCCAGTCGTTGCCCTGTTACCCCATAAACTCTGGGGAGTTCAGAAAATGCTGAAGGGAGCATCGGAATTCAGATCACTTGCACTGCTTCATTTCTTGGTTCATGATTACTACAATGCACTTTACCCTACTCTGCTTCAGATCCTTTTTGAAACTGAGAAAACTTGCATGAAGTCATGGGAACTTTCACCTATCTTGATTCATTGTAACCATACCAGTGTTTCCGGGGAAAATACTGTAACCGAAAACCTTAATCTTTGGACTTTTTGTTGTTTCTGTGTCTATATATTTTATTATCACTTCCTAAAATCCAAGTGGAAAATTTACATTTTAGTGGCATATACTGCTTAAACTATCAGAAAGGATCCAAATCAAGCACTTTTCAGTCATAGAGCAATGCAAGAGTTACATAAACGTAACTTGTGTCTCTAGTAAGAGAAAAGTAGGACACTGGCTAAGGCAGCCTCCTTTTCATACATTCCAAAAGCAAAAATGGCCCTACCACAAAGCAGACAAAGCCTAATGTAATTATACCACATCACCAAAATGTCAGGAGTGAATTGACCAAGGCAAAAAGTTTGTATCAAGTTCTACAAAGAGAACAGACCTCACTTTTAGTTAAAGGCCTTGATAATTCTAGAGCTGCCACTATCTTTAAACACACATTAAGCACCTATCTCATAAACACATAAAATTCTATGATAGATGCCAAAAAGAAAGTGATTGAAATGAAGCTGTAAAATAGAAGCTGGTCTGGGTAAAGAAGGCTTTATGTATCCTGCTCTGGACTGTGACTGACACAAGCTTCCAAAGTAGTTAAGGAGACAATAAAAATAAAGGTAATAAATACTTAATGTACTGCAACATAGTTTCATGAGTATCTTAATTATTCTTCACATCCACCCTAGGAGACTGCTAGGGTGATATGACATAGATGTACGACACAAGCTTATAAAATGTTTTGCTCACTTTGAGCATGTACTGTGTGCCAAGGATTGTGCTAAGCACTTTAATGAATTATTACACACAATAATGCTTTTATTGAGGTATTATTATCCCCCCTTACAGGTAAAGAAACAGGATGAAAGGGTTAAGTACACTTGGTCGAGACATCTATGTTTATTGTCAATGGAACCCAGTACACACCTGAAAGAATGGAGGAAAAAAATCTAAGGCAGTCAGCAAAATGATTGATATAAGCACTAAGAAATTATGGAGTTAATGGGGAGACAATGAGGAGATCAATATGGGTTAGAGCACCCAGTCATTCACCACATTTATTGAACAACTATTGTATAAACAGTACCTTGCTAGGTGCTGTGAAACAATGGGCTCACATAAAGTACAGAAGACAGACATACAAATAAAGAATTACACAATATAGTGAGAAGATTTAGGCTTAAGGTATTCTAAGGCACAGTGTCACACCTAGGAAAGGTCAGGGAGGCTTCACAGAGTAGGCAATGTTTGAGATGGTTCTTAAAGGATATACATGAGTGGATCAACTGAACAACTTGTCCCTCAGATGCATTCAATTGAAGGATTTGCTTCTGGATATTTGTAACAAAACATACTAAAACCAGGGTCTCACTAAATTGCCAAGACCAGCCTTAAACTTGGAATCCTCCTGTTCAGCCTTTCCTGTAGCAGAGATTACAGGCATGTGCCACCATGCCAGTCATCACCACATATCCTTGTATTATGTTCATTTATTACTTTATTCAACTGATTTACCTATTTTTATTTTTTAAATTAAATTTATTTATCAACATACTTAAAAACATAAAAATTTTACATATCAATGGGGTAGCATGTGAAATTTTGATACATGCACAGCTATAGATTTTTAAAAGGAGGAATAGGTCTATGTGCATTGACTTGAAATGACTCCTAGGATATATTAAGTTATCAAAGCAAGCTGCTGAGTACTGGGCATGATAGAACAAATAGTAAGAGGCAGAACAATAAGAATAGGCATAATAGTAATAGGAAAAGAAATATACAGGGTTGGGGATATAGCTCAGTTGGTAGAGTGCTTGCCTCACAAGCACAAGGTCCTGGGTTCAATCCCCAGCACCACAAGAAAAAAAAAATGTATGGTCCCCGCTCCGTGCCTATGTTGATATGTGGTATGTAAGTGTGCAGGACAGTGTGGAGGATCATGCACAAGTGTGTTATCATGGTTACCTCAGCAGGGTGCATGATGGCATAAGAAAAACTTTGATTTCCTTCAGTGTTATATTAAATTACAAAAATAACACATTTGTTGTTATAAATGCAGGTTCAAACAAGTGTCTATTTTTTCTGTAATTTAAAAAAGAAGGAAAAGAAGCCACTGTGTCAATGGGCAGTTGCACCCCTTAGAAAATGCCTAACAGCACAAATCTTATTGCCCAACTTAAGATGAAAAAATATTTGTGAATATCAGACAGGCAGCAATTTTTAAAAAGCACCTATGATAAGAAAGATGAGAATGGGGTAAGAGGATCATCTTAAATATCGCTGAGGTATAAATGCCGAAACAGGGTAAGTTTTTCTGGGATACAATGTGACAACCTGTATCAGGAAACCAGATACACCCCTCTAGGACTCTAGCTTATGGAAATAGATGTTAGGATAGAGTTGGGGTGAGGAAGTTTTCTGCAGCATTATTTATAACACTGAAATATCAAAAACTCAATAGGAATGGTTAACTGAATTATAATTTTGCAGTCTTGAAATCTTTAGTGTTTTAAAACTCTGAAAGACAAAATTATATATCCAACATGATTCTAATTTTTTAAAAACATGTAAGGACATAAAATATAGAAAATATTGGGCTGGGGATATAGCTCAGTTGGTAGAGTGCTTGCCTTGCCAGCACAAGGCCCTGGGTTCGATCCCCAGCACCGCAAAGAAAAAAAAAAAAGGAAGAAAGAAAAAGAAAATATCAATGGAGTGATCAATTCATGAATAAATAAAAATTTTGTTGAAACTTTTTGTTTTAAATATTTCTGCTATAAAGTTATATTAATTTCAGTGTTGAGGAAAATAACAACACGAAGGAGAAAAAAGTGTTAGCTCTATTTCCACACAGAGAGAATGAATTCTCCTTGACACACTTATATCCATGAATTTAGGACAACCTATTATCTGACCAATGCCAAGTAATTGAATAGTCTGTTTCTGAATTCATACATTTCCCAAAGGTCTTAAAAGATGTACCTATTTGGTTACTAAGGCGCCATTACTCCCAGGAAAAAAGAAAGTCCATAAACAAAAGTAAAATCAAATCTCTTTCCTCTCTCATTTTTTTGTTTTCTCAAGAGAAACTTCTCTGTACATACAAGAATTTGACAACAGTTGTGCCCTTATGCATTTAAAGAACTGGCACCATGAATGGGATCCCGAAAAGAATGTGTACAGATGGAATGTAAATATCACCCTGAACTGAATTGGTCCCCATCCTGGCCTGACAATCTGGCTGTCGATTACTTGAGTCTAGAGCTCAGGAGGTGTGGGCTGAGATGCAAGTATGAGTATCATTAGCATATGCATGACAGTTAAAACCACGGGAGCAATCTCCATCTAAATCAGTGATTCTCAACAGGCAACAATCTCCTCCCTAGTCCCTCCCTCATCCCTAGTACCCGGGGAACATTTGGCAATGTCTAGTCATTTTTTATTTTCATGACTGGGGTCAGTGCTTCTGTCATCTAGCAGGTTGAGAAGAGGCATGCTGCTAAACATATCTGCAACAAAAGGACAACCCCTTACAACAAAGAATTACCTGGTTCAAACGCCAATAGTGCCTACATTGAATAATCCTAATCTAAAGACTTTACAAGTAAATTAAACTCACAACTGAATTCATCCCTTCTCCATTAAAACTTGTTTTTCCTCACATGTCCCTGTCTGAGTCTTTAGTAACTCATATTAATTTGTCAAGCTAAGTAGAAACCTTGGACCTTCCTTTTACTTTTTTATGCCTTCACTTCTCATATCCAAATAAACAAATCCCATCTAATTTACCTTTTCGAAGCCATCTAATCCTTTCCCTCTTTTCAGTCTCTCTATCATTGCCCTGGTTTAGACCTTAATCATAATACATTTGCTACAGGAACCTCTAACTTGTCACCCTTTAATCTCTTCTCCACATCATTTCCAGGATGATCTTTCTAAGGTGCAAATCTAATTGTCATTTATTACACGAAATCCTTGACTAATTTCCCTTTACCTTAGTTTAAAACTGCCTGTTAACTACATAAGCCCCCTTGTGATCCAACTTCTCCCAGCACCCACTCTACAATATTATAAACAATTTTCTTTTAGTACTCTGCCTCCCCAATAGCATTTGGACATCTTCAGAGTAGGATCAGTGCTTCATTCCTGGACCCTTCCCATGGCTTGCACAGACCCAATTTCTGTTTGTTGGACTATTGAAAAAGATCACTCTGAGAATGTGCAGGAATAAGGATCAGCGAAGCTAGGGCAGACTTCTGGAGAACACACTTCAAGGACATGCAGATGAAATCAGGAGGCTGAAAAGCAGTGAGAGATGTGGAACCAGGAAATCCTAGTGTCAACAAAACCAAGAGCAGACTGATCATCTGGAGGGAAACAGGATTATCAGATGCCACAAAAAGAAGCCAGTTACTACAAGCACAAGGCCCTGGGTTCAATCCCCATCACCGCAAAAAATAAACAAAATAAATTAAAAAAAAGAAGTCAGTTAAAAGGAAAACTACAAATAAATAGTGAAACATATCAGAAAACATGGCAGTTGTTTACAGCCTTTCCCAGAGTCATTTCAATGACGTGTGAACCCATAGCAAGTCCTTTTTGATGAGTTTGGGATCATTGTTGAACAACAGCACCAGAAGTTGGGAAGAGTGGACACAGAACAGAAGGAGAATGAGAATAAAATGAAACTGCTACTTACCTCTCTTTCTTTCTCTCAGCATGTCTGACCAGGAGAGCCTCTCAGGCGTAATGGTTTCTGCTTTATTTCTGCAATCCAGAGTTCTTATTTCAGGAGTCCCTAATCTAGAACCACACAGCAAAAGGAATTCCAAGAAATGTAGTTTCAAATGGGAGTGGTGTTCCAAATTGATCACACAAAATCCAGCACACATCCCCTTGCAGAAAAAATTTAAAAAAGAAAAACCCATTTTTATTTACCCACGTTTACCATTTTCAGTGCGTTGCATCCCATTCTATGGATCTGCATTTCCATCAGGTAATGCTTTACCTCAGCATGAAGAACTTTACTTAGCTTTTCTGGTAGTGCGAGTCTACTGGCAATGAATCTCTTGATTTGTGTGTATCTGAAAAATTAGTATCTGCTTTCTTTCTGAAAGGCATTTTCAGTGACTATAGAATCTTAGTTGATGCTTTTTCTTTCAGTCCTTTACAAGTGTCATCCTAACTGTGTCGGGTGGCTCATACCTATAATCTCAGCAATTTGGGAGGCTGAGGCAGGAGGATGGCAGCTTCAAGGCAGGCTTCAACAACTTCATGAGAAGCCTATATATTCCTATATGAATATGTAACCAGTGTAATTCCACATTATGTACAACCACAGAATGGGAAGTTATACTCCATGTATGTATAACACATCAAAATATACTCTACTGTCATATATAGCTAAAAAGAATAAATTTTTTAAAAAGCTAAAATAAAATTTAAAAGGGCTGGGGACACACCTCAGTGGTAAAGCACCCCAGAGTTCAAACAATACTGAAAAAAAAAGTGTCGTGCTACCATCTTTTAGAACTCATTTTTTTCTGATCAGAAATTATCTTTACCATTACTATTGTGTGTGTGTATGCATATATGAGAGAGAGAAACAGAGACAGAGAGATATAGAAACAGAGAGTTGTTGGTTTTTTTAAATTATTGTTGTTGTTTTTCCTTTTGGCTACTTTTGAGCTTTTTTCTTTATCTTTACATAAGTTGAACCATAATCTGCATACGTGTGGTTTTCTTTATAGAATTTGCTGTGGGTTGTTTTTTTTTTTTTAATCAAACATGGGGAAATATTGGCATATATATATCAAATATATATATATACATAGATATGATATTAATCATATCCTGGGACAATTTCCAATTCCTGGGGAAGTCTTCCATGACTTTTCTAAATCAATTTCCCAATTATGTTATCCCACATACATATATCTCTCCTTCGTAATATTAAACACCATCTCAATTTTACAAGGGTTCACATCTTTCCTTCATTCGTAGTAAGGCATTTGTAGTAAGTAAAACTTAGCTATTATTTATAATTAAAATTCCCAAATAGATTCATCATAAAATGGCATTTTAAATATCATGGACAATAAATTTTATGGATAATATATCCATGATATTAAAATTAAATTATTAAAATATCATTATTCCTTAAATGATTTAAAAAAATATTGGCACAGACTATTTTTTGAGGATTCCAACTGTGAAAGAAAGAGGTGGGGAGAGGTTATATGAAGATATGGAATCAGTGAAATGAGCTAAGGATGTAGCTCAGTAGAGCACTTTCCTAGCATGTGTGAGACCCTGGATTTAATCCCCAATACTACAAAAAACAGAATCAATGAAGTCTTTTGTTTTCTTGATGAAAATGGCTTGGGGAATCAAGACAAGACAGCACAGCCCAGAAGTTTTTCACCAAATTATATCCTCTTTATCTAGAATGACTTTGTAATTTAAAAAGTTAACATTATAATTTCTTTTTCTTTTATCTTTCGTTTGTCTTTTTTTTTTAATTCACTGTACCCAAATGGTGTACAACTGTTGTTCCTCTGGTTATACATGAAGTAGAGTCATACCATTTGCATAAGCGTACATGTACATAGGGTAATGATGTTTATCTCATTCTATTATAGTTCCTTCCCTCCTCCCCATCCCCACCCCTCATTTCCCTCTACACAATCCATCCTTCCTCCATTCGTCCCTTACCTCCGCCCTGCCCCCGCCCCCCACCCCGCCCCGCCCCCGTTATGTATCATCATCTACTTATCAGAGAGATCATTCCACCTTTGGTTTCTTGGCATTGGCTTATTTCACTTAGTATGGTATTCTCCAACTCCATCCATTTACCTGCAAATGCCATAATTTTATTCTTCTTTATGGCTGAAAAATATTCCATTGTGTATATATACCACAGTTTCTTTATCCATTCATCTATTGAAGGGCATCTAGGTTGGTTCCACAATCTAGCTATTGTGAATTGAGCTGCTGTAAATATTAATGTAGCTGTGTCTCTGTAGTATGCTGATTCTAAGTCCTTTGGGTATAGGCCAAAGAGTGGGATAGCTGAGTCTAGTGGTTCCATTCCAAGTTTTCTCAGAAATCTCCATACCGCTCTCCAGAGTGGCTGCACCAATTTGCAATCCCACTAGCAATGTATGAGCATACCTTTTTCCCCACATCCTTGCCAACACCTATTGTTGCTTGTATTCTTGATAATAGACATTCTAATTGGGGTGAGATGAAATCTTAGGGTAGTTTTGATTTGCATTTCTCTAATTACTAGAGATGTTGAACATTTTTTCATATATCTGTTGATTGCTTGTAGATCCTCTTCTGTGATGTGTCTGCTCATTTCCTTAGCCCATTTATTGATTGAGTTATTTGTATTCTTGGTGTAAAGTTTTTTGAGTTCTTTATAGATTCTGGAGATTAGTGTTGTATCTGAAGTGTGTGTGGCAGAGATTTTCTCCCACTCTGTAGGTTCTCTCTTCACATTGTTGATTGTTTCCTTTGCTGAGAAAAAGCTTTTTAGTTTGAATCTATCCCTATTATTGATTCCTGCTTTTATTTCTTGTGCTTTGGGAGTCATGTTAAGGAAATCTGATGATGAAGATTTGGACCTACTTTTTCTTCTAGTAGGTGCAGGGTGTCAGGTATACTTCCTAGGTCCTTGATCCATTTTGAGTTGAGTTTTGTGCAGGTTGAGAGTTAGGGGTTTAATTTCATCTTGCTGCACATGGATTTCCAGTTTTCCCAGCACCATTTGTTGAAGAGGCTATCTTTTCTCCATTGTATGTTTTTGGCACCTTTTTACCAAACTATAACTATTTGCAGATGACATGATTCTATATTTAGAGAAGACAAAAAATTCCACCAGAAAACTTCTAGAACTCATAAATGAATTCAGTAAAGTAGCAGGATATAAAATCAACACTCATAAATCTAAGGCATTTTTATTCATAAGTGATGAATCCTCTGAAAGAGAAATTAGGAAAGTTACCCCATTCACAATAGCCTCAAAAAAAAATAAAATACTTGGGATTTAATCTAATAAAAGAGGTGAAAGACCTCTACAATGAGAACTACAGAACACTAAAGAAAGAAATTAAAGAAAACCTTAGAAGATGGAAAAATCTTCCATGTTCTTGGATTGGCAGAATTAATATTGTCAAAATGGCGATACTACCAAAAGCACTATAAAAATTCAATGTGATTCCAATTAAAATCTCAATGACACTCCTCATAGAAATAGAGAAAGCAATCATGAAATTCATTTGGAAGAATAAGAGACCCAGAATAGCTAAAGCAATCTTTAGCAGGAAGAGTGAAGCAGGAGGTATCACAATACCAGACCTTAAACTATACTATAGAGCAATAGTAACAAAAATGGCATGGTATTGGCACCAAACTTGACAAGTAGAGCTATGGTACAGAATAGAGGACACAGAGATAAACCCACATAAATACAGTTATCTCACACTAGACAAAGGTACCAAAAACATTATAGTTTCCGTTAACACAAAAAGACCAGGCAGGACACAAACCTCACGTGTCATCTCAGTTCTTTATTCAGGGGAATGAAATGGTGCCCGTGGACTCACTCTCCTGGTGGAAAATGAACCACTGAAGAAAGAAAGGGTTTATATAGGTTATTTTGAAGAGTGGTCTAGTGATCATATGTCAGTTTGCTTGGATATACAAACCTATGGTCAGGGTCTGCAGATGGTGTTTGAAGAGAGCTTACTCTGGAGATTAACACCTCCCAGAGACTGCTTCCTTTAAGGGTGGTAAAACACCTCCTCCTATCTGCATCTGGCCTGTGCCCGGAAATCATTTGTCCTGCGACATGAAGGCTGTCAGTACATGGCCTTCATTTTCACTCCCTTTCCCAGGTTCCATTATCTTGGGGATATTTTTATTCTCCATATCCATTAGTTTCTTAGTGCCCTGTATGTTCTCCTGAAGCTCTCTTGGCTTCACGAGTGTTCTGTCAAGGTTCTCTCCATGCTAGAGCTGGTGGTAGGGTAGATCACAGACCCTAACCCTAAGGAGAAGTAGGAGGTGGCTTCTGCAGCAGTGGGAGTTGGGTGGAGTGCATGGTGTGCAGGAGTTTCATTCTCAGTGAAATACAGACACTGAATGTTCATGGTAACCAGGGGCTCTGATCCCATAAGAATTCAGTCATTGCAAACTGAATATAGAAAGACTGAAGGAAGAGGTGGATATTGAGTGTCAGTTGCAGCCTCCAGATCAATTGTGTAGCAGTGGGGACTTGAGGCCTCACCAATGAACTTTTTTTATGTTTCCCAAGAAACAACACCACTAGAATCCTAGAGAAGCTGCTTAAAATTAAGTGAACTTAGTATAAAAAGGTACATGGATCTGAGTGGTGTAGAATGGACAGTAGTGGGTACCACAGAGTTATGCTCAGGTGCCCTCTTTAGGGCCTAACTACTCATAGCTGAGATGCTGGTAATATCAGCTGCTGATGATTCAAAACTGTGTCCCTCACAAGAACAATGCTCTCCACCACAGGGAACTATCTGACTTTCTGGAGAGCCTCTTATAGCCAATGACTTGCTATGGCAGGAATACAAAGGCCCAGCCAGCTTGGTTCAATGTGAGATAATATCGAAAGATCATCTTCCCTCCAGATTTGACACAGTTCTTGGCCTCTCTGTTCAATCTGCCTTCCTTACTTCCTTACAAGTGTACCTCCTGAGAGCATTCCCCCAGAGAAACTTTTACAGACAGTTCTCCATCTCAGAGTCTATTTTCAGGGACTCCAATCTCAGAAAGAAATATTTGTAAGTTGCATGGATTTCAACATTCTTGGTATCTATTCTGCATATGGGCAACATACTTTGTGGCACTAAGAAGAGTCTCCAAGTGACTCTGGGATTAGAGGACAGGGGTAAGGAGATGTCATCCTTACCTTGTAGATGTTCAGAAATATATGAAGAGTATTTACAAAGGCGATAGTATCCTAAATGGGCAGTGGTGTTAGGATAAGAAAAAGTTTAGTTGTTAATATTTATGAGATCTCATTTGCTAGAAGATATTGGCAAGGTCTAAGGGAGACCTAGATTATATTTCTAAGTCAACAGACAATTGCTACATGTGTGTTTCTTTTAAAATTAGACAGGGGTTGGGGATATAGCTCAGTTGGTAGAGTGCCTGCCTCGCAAGCACAAGGCCCTGGGTTCAATCCCCAGCACCAAAACAATAAAAAATAAAAAAATAAAATTAGACAGTATTGTGATGTACTGAAATAGCTTTACCTTAAGAATTTTCTCAAAATGTAGTTTGGGACTACCAGAGTCAGAAACACCTGAGGACTTGTCAAAGATGCAGATTCTAGGGCCCCACATCATCTTTACTAATCATAAGCTCTGAGACTTGGTAATTCATAGGCTCAACATGATTTTAAAATAAATATTTCTAGGTCACTAAATGGAAATGGGGTTTCTTTGGCAGGTGATAAAATGCTAGAAAGAAGCTGGGTGTGGTGGCACAAATCTGTAATCCAGAGACTCGAGAGGCAGGAGGATCGTGAGTTCAAAGCCAGCCTCATCAACTTTTCAAGCTCCTAAGCAACTTAGTGAGACCCCGCTCAAAATAAAAATTTTTTAAAAGGCTAGAGAGATGTCTCAATAGCTAAGCTCTCTTGGGTTAAATCCCCAGTACCATAAACAAAACACACACACACACAAATGGAATTAGATATTGGTGATACTGGCACAACATTGTGAATAAACTAAAAGTCACTGATAATGTACTTCAAAGTAGTTAAAATAGTCAATTTTATGTCATGTGGGCTTCATCGCCTAAAAATAAATAATCAAACTGTAGGAACAGGAATCGTGTTAGTGATTGTCAGGGACAACAGATAGGGAAAGAAAGGACTACAAAGGATCATGTGGTAATTTTGAGGGGTGATGAAATTTTCTATATCTTGATTTTGTTGGTGGTTACATGTAATGGCCATGACTCACAGAACTATATTCCTAAAAAGGAAATTTTTACTTTATATTAACTATTCCTCAACAAATATGACTAAATACATATGTATGTACATCTCTAACCTCCGAGAGATTCTTTAACAATCTAAAGTTTGTGAGGTACTGCTATGACCTAGTGATCTCCAAAGTGGGGACACATATCCCCAGGGTTCTAGAAGACAAATCATAGAAAGAAAATAATAGAAACACTATTTATATTTTATGTAAAGATGAGGAGGAAATTACAACTGTTTTCCTAAGAGTTGGAAATCCATTTGAAAGTCTTTACTCATATTTATGTAAAAAATGACATTGGTGCCCCTACTCCATCTGTGTCACATCCGGTACACAAGATGTCCCAGGAAAAGAATGAGAATTGCTTAGTGAATTGGTTGACCTTTAAGACTCATTCATTCATTTGCTTTCAGCATGTTGCTACAGACTATAGTTTGTATGGATTAAAGTAGCTAGTTTTAAATAAATTAATCCTCAAAATGGAAAATTTTTAAAAATCTCCACAAAGAAGCTATTGATTGAAGATAATACTAATAATCCCAGTCACAGGAACAGGAAATGGCAGAACTGACATTCTAGGAAAAGTCCTGCCATTAGTCATTGAAGGAAGAAACCTTTACATTCTTCCTAACTTCTTTTCTATGCACCTCACGTTCAACCACTCTCAAATAATAATAATTTAATCAGATCTGAACTGCAGAACTGGGGATTGAACCCAGGGCCTCGTGCATGCTAGGCAAATTTTTAGGCAAGAATTTATTATACCACTGAGCAATATCCCCAAGGGCAAAATTGGACTGGAAGAAACTGATTTCTAGATTAAAGGAGGCCCTCCCAATGCAAAAAAAAACAAAACAAACAAACAAAAAACTCTTAATTTATACTCCTTGATAATCACTGGCAATAGGAGTTGTTTTAAAATTGAATATATAAATATTTTCAGAATGTTTTATACATGTAATTAATTTAGCTAAGTATCACATGAAGTTTCCCTCACAAAGATTGTATTGCAAAGATTTTTTTTAAAAAGCAAATTATATACTTAGCACTCATTTTCAATGGAGCTTATGAGACTCAAGTATCAGAGTCACAACACAGAGTTTTAATATTTATTTTTGTTTCTGCTATAATCTGTTTTAAAAAGAGTATGGGGAGATCCTGGCTTACTTGTACCAAATTTAGTCCCACCTCCTCGCCAGTGGTCTAGAAGGGCTGCTGTAAACTGTCCCCTACTTGTATCGGATGCAGAGAATTTCCCTCCTCACTTGAGATCCCTTTCTCTGGTGCTAATGCAGACTTCTGCTCCACAGTGACATACATCTTTCACATGTACTGCTGTTCTACACTCTTTGTCATTCCTGCTCACTCTTTGCCTTATTCCAGCAGGGCCTCTTATCATTGTGGCCCAAACGAATGATGGGGTGGACTTAATTCTGCAGCACTGAACTACAGATAAAAGATTTAATCTGTACATCAAGAGTTTGTCTGAACTCAAGGTGCTCCTAGTTTGGTAGGAGAAAGGAGAAAAGGTAACTAAAACTGCTAAGTGAGAGGCATGCACTGAGGGGGCCCAAATGAGGCCTGCCCAAACCAGGCAGAAGGTCCAGAAAGGAATCAATCAGTTCAAACTGATGGAGTGATAGCAAGAAGATGAGGCTCAAGAGGTAGGCAGGAGCCAGACATAAGGGGTTTAGATTTAATCTCCAAAGTATTGGGGTCCTTAATTAGGATAATGATGTAATTAGATTTGTCTTATAGGATAGAGAATGAATGGCAGGCATAAGAGCAGAAGCAGGAAAATCATTTGGGTTGCGGGCGAGAAATGGTGAAAGCCCAAACCCAGGCAATGGCCAAAGATGCAAAGGAAGATGAAAAAAATGGTATAAGAAATGATGGAAAGTATGGCTCAGGGAAGAAGAACAGGGAAGGTGTTCAAAAGAAGAAGAGAGAAGAGGGAGGGGAACATGAAGAAAGAAAATGGAGACGAGATGGAACTGGAGGAATGGAGGAAAGGGGAAGGGAGAAAAGACAGGAAATTTCCATTACTGCTCTTTCCACCGCTCCCACCAGCCTAAGTTTGTGTTTGCAAGGTGATTGAGAGGGACTGGGGAATGAGGAAAGTCAGAAGAAATGAAATTGGAAAGCAGAAGGTGAGGAATTTGTCTAAATGTGCCCCGCATATCTACTCTTCAAAGCCCCTGATCTCTCCTCCTTTTTGACAGTTTTTGTTCCTGTTGGGAGGGGGCATTTCTTATATGTTAAGTAGCAAACTCAATTGTAGAGTGAAAGGAGGTGAATAATCTGTTTATTCAAGTGTTTTGATATAAAAAACATCTCTAAATATATCTTAAGTAGAAGAAAAAATAACTCCTTATATTCTGGATACTTTATCTCTTGTGAGTTCACCCAGGAAAGTAAAAAATGCCATTGTTCCAGTAAGGAATATGTTTTGAGCTTCCAAATAAATATATTCCAATTAATTTCTGGACAAAGAAATCTGTTATTTAAGCTTAGTACTAACCATTTCAGTATATGCTATGAAAAGGAAAATCAGAAAATGCTTTGAATGTTCTTTTAAAGTTCAGCTTGTTCCTGCTGATTACTCACTATTTGAAATTACATGATAGTTATATTTAGAATGAAAGTGAGAAATTCAGTCAAGAATGTTTTCATACATCTGTAAATATTTGGCACTACGAAGACAGTATCTTCTGTTTATATAGCAAGTGAGTCTCAAAGTCCTTTAACATATACTGTTCTTTTATTAAGGTGGTCTTGGATGCAGCTAGATTCTAAGATCGTGACACCTTGAAAACAAAAAGACTAATAAGAATCTTTATTGAGTTTGGCAGAGTACCATTTGTATTAGTTGTTGATATGCCACATGTGTTATTTTTTAAAATAGGATAGCCCATATTGGGGGAATATATGGCTATTAGACTTTGGTGTGATTTTCTTTCATCCTCCCACATGACTGATAGTGGGAATGTGCATTCCATTCAATCTCTACTGCCACCACGAGAGTGTGACCTGACCTATGGCCATCATACAAAATCAGCCATATCAGAATACAAAAATCAGGCCTTAGACTTTCTCTCTTCTCTATAGTCAAAGGTCAGCTTGGCTAGAAGTGGAGGGAAATTAATGCTGAGGCCTCTCTGTTGGTTTTGAATGGGTGTTTAGAGCTGTTGAGTTGTGTGGCCAGACATGGGCAAGTGCATTGCTCAGAACCCTCTTCAAAAAAAGACTTTGCCCAACTTCAAGGAATATGCTTAACTGACAGCCTCCAGCTATTAAGACCTTTGGTCAGCCTGGTGTGGTGGCACACGCCTGTAATCCCAGCACTTGGGAGGCTGAGGCAAGAGGATCGCGAGTTCAAAGCCAGCCTCAGCAAGTTAGCAAGGCCCTAAGCAACTCAGTGAGACCCTGTTTCTAAATAAAATACAAAATAGGGCTGGGGATGTGGCTCAGTGGTGGAGTGCCCCTGGGTTCAATCCCCAGTACCAAAAGAAAAAGACCTTTGGTCCACCTCAGCTTTTGAGTCAACATCATGTGTCATGTTTTTCTTGCTCTTCAAGCAAGACTGTAATACATGGGTCTACCCTCTCTGCCCAAAGCTGGGCCCTCTAAAGACAGACTTTGCTCTGGAGCTCCCATTGGACAGGACAGACTGCATCTCAGTTTGATGCCCAGTTCCTCCCTTTTATTTCCTTGGGCCTTATTTCCCAATGAATCTTTGACTCTCAAAACTACATTCCCACATCTGCTTCCCAGATGATTTTACAGATACATACTGCCACAAGGAGGCAGGCTAGAAGAAAGGTTGGGAGTGGTCACTCTAAGGTCACTGCAAGGTGTGTCTGAACCTGTGTAGTAGGTACAAGTTGTTCTTGGTGTCACACTTGTTTTTCTAATATGCCCCAAATGTCAAAAAATCTCCCCTGAAGTGATGTGCGGGTACCCACCATGTTGTGGAGAAGTAAGGGGAAGCTGTCAACCACCTGGGAGAGCAGGAAGACCGTTCAGGACAGCCTGGACCCCTACAGCAGCACAGTATGACAAGACTGGAATGGACGATCAGAAGGACCAGAACTCAAGCACACCTAGGCTGAAAGACCTCAGATGCCTCTTAGAAAGAGCTGGGATCACTCTAGGTTGCTGATTCCTGACTGTCATCATGGAGATGGCTTAGGCTAGCAATCCTGGGTTACAGTTCACTGGATTTGAGCCATGAGAACCCAAAGTACAAATAGAGTTCACTATTCCTATTTCACAAATGAAAAACTGAGGCATCATTCTAGAAGTTACATTTTCTTTCCACTAGTCTACAATTGACTCTACTCACCATCTTCCCTACACAGTGTAGCTGTGTGATTATCATAGCCTCTTAAATAATTGAGTTTAACGTAGAATGGCATCTTAGCATCCTGAAATAATTTAATGCTTCAGATGTGGGAGCCAGTCCTCCAAAGAGCAATACCATAGCACTCTTTCACCAATTAGACACCTTTACTATTTCCAGGAGGCTCATTTGTTTGTTTAAATGAGACCACAGTAAGTTTTATGGGGGATATAAGAGTATGTGTTAGTATAAAAATAAGCACATACTTTCCCTTAATCTTGTTCCTGACTCTTGTTCATTTTATGACAGGCCTTTTTTGTTGAAAAACTTAAAAGAGCAGGCATTTTTCTACCATCTTGATTCTTTGAAAGAAATTTAAGGTGAAAATCATTTTTCTTACTAATTCTAAGTATTTTCTTAACACTTAAGTATTCCTTTAGCCTTTTCCTCTCTGGTCAATTCGTTCGTCTGGTTCTCATTTTAAAATGCTTTTGCACTATCATGCTAACTTGCTTGCTGACTTCTTTATCTTGCTATCCCCATGCTTCTTCTTGTGCATACTTGGTAAATCTCCTTTCTTCTGAGCTATAGTAATGGTCTGCATCCTAGTAACTTGGGCTATGTTTTTTGTCCTAAAAGTTGTGTCTTCTTTTCTTTCTTAGTAAGTGCCCCTGGGATTTTATTTTTCCTGTCCCCACATCTTATACACAAACAAAAATAAATTTAATACCAATCTCTGTTTTTGTTTCAACCAGTCAACCCGTCCCATAACAGTAAAATTGTCAGAATTCCTTATTATTCATTCATCTGGTACAAATTCTCAACTGCCCTGGGCAAGTGCCTGCGTGGTTATTGTGAAGCCTGCTTTTATAGCAGTAAGAATCATTATCCTTGGAGTTCTTTTTCATGCTCAATTTTTTTCCTGGACTTTATTTCTGGGCTTTGTATGTTTTCCAAGGGAAATGAACAATGATTTTATAGACCTTTATTGTGCTTCAAGTTCTTTACATGAAGCTGTGTCTGAAGGAATTTTTCTTTTATTCTCTGCATGATGGGCCAGGAAATTTCTTTATTTATTTTCTGGTGGTGCTATGGATTCAACCCCAGACCTCACACACGCTAGGCAAGCACTCTACCACTGAACTACATCTCCAGACCTACAGAAAATATTTTAGCTAATGTTCTCTAGAACTTTTATTCTCCGGCTTTTGTACTGTATGAACAATTTAGCAATTTCCTTTTACCTGTCATGACCACAGAAGGAGAATGGAGTAATATTGCTTTATGAGAATATTTGGATCTGATCTCGACAGAGAGAAAAAATATTGAAATTAAATGGGCAAGATTCATGTTTATTTTTGTCTGTGTTATTTCTTAACACAGACAGCAATAGTTGTATATATGAAACACTTTTTTTTTTCTTTACTGTGGTGCTGGGGATTGAACCCAGGGCCCTGTGCTTATGAGGCAGGCACTCTACCAACTGAGCTACATCCCCAACCCTGAAACACTTATTTTAAAATTATATAATTTTATTTTTAGTGGGATGCTAAAACCTTTACATTTTAGTGGAATGCTAAAACCTTAATGTTGAGCAGTAGTTCTAGAATAGTTTCTACCAAGTGACTATTTTTCTTTTGAATGACTACTTTTTAATATAACTTAAAATGACTATTCAAAGTTCTCATGCAGCTGAAGTGAAAACAAAACATTTTATGTTAAGAAACACTATTTTTCATAACTTGAAAATAGATACTTTAACAGAATTACAGAATTTAGAGAGGAGAAAAACCAAGAAATTGTCTAGTTTAACTTCCCATCATATGCTGAATTCTCTCTAACCACATAGTTTAGATATATAGTTTAGTTTTTGCTTAAATGCTTCTACTGTAGAGAGATTCTATGAAAGTTCAGTTTTGTTGAACATGTATAAAATTAACATAGTCACTTAATTTGGATCTGAATCTACCCAGGAACTTCCACTTGGTACCCAATTCCCCTTTTGGGATAAATCATATTTTGGCTGCTCTCCTACATGGCAACTCTGTGTATATTTAAAGATCAGGACATATATCTCCTTCCTTTTCTCCTTTAAGGGTCAAACACAGACAACTCCTTCAGCCATTGTTTATAGTTGTCAATTCTTTCTCCACCCCACCTAATTTTTGAATGACACTCTTAAATGTGATCTATGAAGCTATACCTAATTCTTGCTTTCAAAGGTACCTTTAGAATAGTGAAAACATTCCCCACAGAATGGGAAAATGTCTTTGTAAATCCTAGAGACAATAAGAGATTTGTATCTAGAATATAGGAGGAATTCTTACAACTTAATAATAAAAAGAAACAAATGATCCAGTTAAAAGAGGGGCAAAGGACTTGAGCAGACAATTTTCCAAAGATATGCAGAAGACCAAAGGACACATGAAAAAAAAAATGCTCAACATCATTAGTCATCAGGGAAATGCAAATCCAAATCACAAGTGAGACACCTCTTTATACTACCAGAATGACTATAATAAAAAAGATGATTTAGCAAGAATATGGAAAGATTAGAACTTTCTTCTAACACTGGTAGGAATGTAATAAGATGATACAACAACCACATTGGGAAATGATTTTGACACTCACCAAAAGTTATGGTGGCCACCCCCTTAACCGAGCAGGGCACAGTGGCTGCAGCTCCCAAGAAAATGTTGAGAGAGGTATGGCTCTCCTCATTTTTCTATTTGGCAACTCAAGCAGGTCTTCCAAAACTGGTGATCATATGTGAGTTCTAGAGATGGAACTCTGCTAAAGTAAAAGGAAAGCTATCATTTAATAGGCTGAAGGGAAATAAAAAACTGACATTTTATTGCATGGGACGGGGATTTAAAAAATACCCCAAAACAAAACAAAAAAACTAAATTTACTGCTGTTTTCTCACCAAATTTTTACCATCAGTTACAATTTTCTCTCCTGCAGCAGAAAAAGGATTTTGTATTCTAAATATGCTCTTAAAGAAACTCCAGTCAAAAAAGAATGGAGCCCAACCTCTTGGCAGGGCTACTGTACTAGCCAAGTCTGAACTTTTTCATTGTGTAAACATGTCCTATGTGGTCAACAAATCGACTCCAAGGGCAGAAACCTCATGAAGACTTTCTTTCTTTCCTTCCTCCAGACCTCCCTTCTTCCTCCCTTAAAAATGTCTAAGGTAAAAAGACTGGAAGCAGTAGGGCAAAGAAACTCTCCTTGTCTTCTTTGAGCAACTGAGCCCCTCTACCTAGAAGCAAACCACCCTCTATCATCCTTGTTCCTCTGCCCCAATCTTTGACCATCTTCTCTTTTCACTCTCCTCTCAAAAGCCATCCTAACAAGCATACTGCTTCTGCTTCTATTTTAATCATCAGCAATTTGGATGTTTTAAACATTGCCTTTTCATCTGGAGTGAGCCTAGATGTGAGAACCATTTCTGCTGACGCACAGCACCCATGTATGAGTGGGGCCTCCTATTCACTACCATTATTGCTACAGGTGAATTCTTATTAAGCGCCAATCATTTTCTTGATATTTTGCTAAGTACTTCCCCTACATTATTAGGTCAGTTAATCCTCAACTTCATGCAGCAAGATCTATTGTATTGATTTTTACAGATATTGATAGGCAATTTTGAAAAGGCCTCCCACAAAACTATTAGGTGAAAAAAACCTGGGTTTTACCCCAAACCTACGTGTTTCAATCCAAGCCTTGGTTGGTGGCTCCTGTGCCATCACTACTTTTCCTCGTTAGAACTCTTTGAAACCTTGGGTTTTACACCAGTACTTATTTGGGATGTTAAAATATGCATAACATTAAATTTACCATCTTTTTTAGGTTTTTTTTCTGGAACTGGGGATTGAACTCAGGGGCACTCGGCCACTGAGCCACATCCCCAGCTCTTTTTTGTATTTTATTTAGAGACAGGGTCTCACTGAGTTGCTTAGTGCCTTGCCCGTACTAAGTCTGGTTTTGAATCCGCTATCCTCCTGCCTCAGCCCCTCCAGCCTCTGGAATTACAGGTGTGCATCACCACGCCTGGCTAAATTTACCATCTTAACCATTGTTATGTGTATAATTCAGTGTCATTAAGTACATTTACAATGTTGCACAACCATCACCATGATCCATTTGCAGAACTTTTTCATCCTCCTAAATGGGAAATTTGTATCCGCTAAATAGTAACTTCCCACTCTCCCTCCCCCACTCCCTGTAATCACTCTTCTACTTTCTCTCTATAAATTTGCATAGAATATGTACCTTACATATGTGAAATCATACCATATTTGTTGTTTTGTTGCATTTATATGTTTTTTGCAGAAAAAAAATGAATAGTCTCAGTCTACTTACTACATTTGAAAATTTCCTGGTCATTCCCATCATTCACTCAATATTTAGCCTTCCTGATTCTCAATATCTAGCTAATCTTTCCAATTCTGAGAATTTCTCTGGCCTCAGCCATGGTCTTTCTGATAGGCTACCTACCAGAACCACCCAGCACTGCTCTACATCCTGGCCCTGTCTGCACACTGATCATATGCCACCATGCTCTGTGCATGTAATGCAAACAACGAACATCCATTGTTTGCAAAGCACTTTATTACACATATATCTTATTTCTTCCTCACTGTTCTTATGAGGTAGTGCAATATTTTGCAAACAAGGAAATTAAGAGTTGAAGCTAGGGTGACTTACCCACATTCAGATGGCTGGCAAATGAAAGACAGAGTCCTAGAGCACCCGAGCTTCTTTATGTATCTGTTCATTCGAAGTTTTTCCTCTTACTCCTTCTAAAGAAGTTTAACCTCTAGGTAGGGCAGAAGAATGCACAGTAACAGCCCCCCCCACAGTGCCTGTGTGTGTGTGTGTGTGTGTGTGTGTGTGTGTGTATGAGAGAGAGAGAGAGAGAGCATGAGAGAGCACACAAATTAGATGGGGCTGGCAGGAGGGAGAGACAAGTTCAGTTTTGCTTCCATTTAGATTCTTAGTTTTTATTTTTGTTCCCCCAATAATTCAGTTTAGGTGAATCTGAACCCTGTCTATTGCCTATTGCTATGCTATGGCTTATCAGAACTAGAATTCAGGAAATTATTCCAGCCCCAAACACACTTTTCTAGAGTTTCTTTTCTGCATTTACTTGCTTTCCCTTTCTGGGACAGGTTAGAGAACACAGATACTTTAACAGCCAACACATCCTCTTCCTAACCCTGAGGCCAGCTCTGAACCATCAACTTCTCAATTCCACTCTCTTTGGCCTTACCCTGTTTCCTCTTAAAATTCTGCAATCAAAGATATTGCCTCAGATGGCACCTACAGCCATGTCTTCTTCTGCAAGAGAGAAACACAAGAGAGCGAAAGGAGACTTTTGTAATCCATCACTTTGCTGCCAATTGTTTTAGCCCTCAGTTCTACAGAGCCTTTCCCTGTAGAGGCTGATATTAAGGGGTAAAAGCTGAGAGTGTGGCTAACACTTCCGCACAGTCTGTTATACAAATTAGGCCTATATGTATAGGAGGAGTTATGCTAATAGCATTTACCCAAATTCCTTTGGGTACTTGGACAGTTGTCTCATCAACTCACCTGTGAGTCCCCAGGCAAAGGTTTCTCCAAATGCTTCTGAGAGTCCCCCAAGAAAACATAGATGCCCTTGCAAACAAGTCTCCTTTCTCCACTGGGTACTTCCCTCTAACACCTGGCAATCACTTTTCTTGGAGCATCAGAACTTCCAAAGCAGCTGATGCACCGAGGTTTTGAGATGCCAAAGTGTTGCACTGCTCTGCTGCAAAGCAGGGGAGGTGACCTCTTAATGTTTGAAACTCTTAGAGGGGACAAAAGCTGAGCTTGTCTTGTGAGGTTATTAAAAAGTAAGCATCTCCTTTAATTTTTTTCTTTAAAGAACCACTCCTCCAACTTATCCAGTGTAAGTCCAATGGATTCTTGGTCAGGAAGCAAATTTGAATACCAGAATGTGACATTTCAGATTGATATTTGAATATCAGTACTATTTCTATAATGCTCCCTTCTCCAACCACCAAGACTTTCTTTCTGAGTGCTTATAATGTTTAGCATCTGTTTTTACAGGATGAGCCACCCAAAGGGCTTTTCAGGGCTCAGGCAACTCTGCTTCTGGAAGGCTCATCCCACTGTTTTGTTGAGTATGTTCAGACACATCTGAGTTTCTGTCTACCTGCTACAGAGATGCATTATTTCCACAGTGGCCCTTTCCCAATAGAGGCAGAGTATTTATTCAATTAAGTAAGTAGCTCAGTGGTAGGGCGCTTGCCTAGCATGTTTGAGGCATTGGATTCGATTCTCAGCACTGCATATAAAGAAAGTGTTCCAGCTATAAATGGCATGAAGCCTGACAAATGGTAGCTTAAACAAATACTTTCATGTGTGCCTCATAACAAAACATTCAGAGGAAAACAGTCCAGGGTCAGTACAGTGGCTCAAGGAGGCTGTGGGGATCCAGGCTCTCTGTCTCAGTACTCTTATACTGCCATCTTAGCCCATTAACTGTTGTTCTCATGTTTATTTCATGGTCACCATATGGCTGCTGTACCTTCCACCTGCAAGTCATCATATGCAGAGGAAGGAGGAGAAAAGGCATTCCAGCATGCTTGCACTGTGTCTTTCCCACCACACTCCTGTATTCACACTGCCCCAACCAGTGTGTGTTGTGTGTTTGGTCCAAGCTGAAAGCACACTCTCCATTATGTGTGGCAATGACATCTGCTACTTAGTCTCATTAGACTTTGGGGCAGCAGCCCTTCTAATTGGCTCTACTCACTTTGTGCTCCATCCCTAGAATGGGCCACACACCTTCGTATCTCACCCATCTTTGTCCAAATAATAAAATGAAGCCACTAATTAAATGGACAGTTCAGGATTTCAAAACAATTTTATGAAGTTTTTCATTGTGGTATCATGAAAGCCACCAAAATGTTTTAGGACACCACTGAACTAACTTTATACCATGTCAGACTATTTTCTAGGTAAATTTGTCTGCTCTTCCAATATTTCTCAAAGTGTGCTTTGTGAAACATCAGCCCTACTAGGTGCTCTGAAACATGCACACACATATTGGAAACGCTGCATACTATGTTTGACTCTGAGAACATATGATGGTATGTTGGCATTTTAAAGGTTCTTAAAAGCCATACTGGAAATAAGCTTACTTTCTTTAATCCACTGATTCCCAATTTTTTGGGTAAAGGAACCCTTTAAAGCATAAAGACAATGAACATTTTAAGGAAGCCAGGGTTCTATGGAACCTCAATTTAGGGAATGCTGACCTTCTCTGTTTCCTATGTTGACAAGCTTTTTGTTATACAGCCAAGCTCATTGGGTTGAACTGTCAAGTGTGAAATGTCAATAACATAACACACAATACCACATAAACAGTTCAATTTAACATGCTTTTAATAATGTAACTTCTGATTCATGCAGATTAAGAAAAATGTTTTAGTTTTACTATATGACAGAGCTTTAAAAATAAGAAACAGTTTGTTTTCTTTAAAAAGAGGAAGGTGTTGAGCTGGGTGCAGTGGTGTACTCCCACAATCCCAGCAACTCAGGAGGGTGAAGCAGGAGGATCACAAGTTCAAGGACAGCCTGAGCAACTCAGTGACACCTTATCTCAAAATAAAGAACAAGAAGGCTGGGGATGTAGCTCAGTGGTAGAGTGCGCCTGGGTTCAATCCCCAGTGCAAAAAGAAAAAAGGAAGATAATGTCGGATATATTTAGGAAAATAAACAGTAGCATGTAAAAGATATTAAAAATAAGATTTATTTTTTTAGCAAGAATATGCCACACCAGGACAGGAAATAACCAGGTCATATATTGTTACCAATAAGAACTAAAAAGGAACCAGTAGCTCAGGTATAGCAATCAAGCAGGAAAAAAATAAGGAAAAAAACAAAACAAAACAAAAAAGACTACTACATTGTACCAGCTGACAATGTTCCACAATGGTAAACAATGTTAAGAAGTCAAATAATGGAACAGAACCTAAGTTCAGATTATGTGCTTCATTAAAATGTGTGGCCAGTGAGCAGCACATTCTCAGGTGCCTCAAGCCTGGATGAGTTTTCTGTCATGTCCACACTTAGACATGCAGAGTCATGGTGATGAAACACACAACAGATAACAGCCAAGTGCAGCCGCCTCATGATGATGTTGGAGAAGCCCTGCAAGCTGTGGCCTTGAAAGCCACAATGTGGACCCATGGGTGGTGACAAGCTGTGCACACAATGGGGACACCTCTGCTAATGCTGTTGGCATTTGGCAATTAACCACACAATTATATTAACTCCTAGAAGGCAGTCTCTTGGACTTAAGGGTGGAGATTCAGTAGCTTCTAAGTCAGGATTAGACATAAATGTAAATAATTCATCAGAAAATGCGTGACTAATGAATGCCTGCCTGAGGAACAAATAGGTGTCATCTTTTATATATGTTTATGATTTTATGTAAATTTAATTGACATTCGGTAGATATTTTATATCTAGATTCCCCAGGGAAGATTGCAAAAATTTACTTATGCTTATTATCAGATCTGCTTGTTATTTTTAACAAAATCCTGGTGCTGTTTTGTTGTTATTAAAAAAGCACAAGCTTTTTTAAAATAGAAAACGTGCAATCCAAAGAAATAAAACTTTACAGAATGAACTTTCTTTTTTTTTGGGAACCAGGGATTGAACTCAGGGACACTCGGCCACTGAGCCACATCCCCAGCCCTGTTTTGTATTTTATTTAGAGACAGGGTCTCACTGAGTTGCTAAGGGCCTCGCTAAGTTGCTGAGGCTGGCTTTGAACTCGTGATCCTCCTGACTCAGCCTCCCAAGTCGCTTGGATTACAGGCCTGCACCACCACGCCCGGCTACAGAATGAACTTTCTAAGTGTTGTAAAGAAGGCTGTGGCAAGGAGCGTAAGGGAAATTTTAGTATGTGTACTTTGATGGCTTCTGCAAGAATAAAGCCTCAAATATTATGCTAATGTCAAATTTAAAAATTGTTTCAGAGGTAGACTTTTAAAATCTAATACTACATATGAAAGTCTAAGAAAGAAGGGCTTGTAAAAATAAAAGATTAATCTATAGTTTGTAGGCAATAAAATAAGGGCTCTTCCAGAAATGGAAATAATACTGAGCATTTTAAGTGCAACAGCGTTAGCTTCTAAATGGGTCTTGATCATGTTTGACATTCAGCTCTTGCCAGGTCTATATTTAGAACAAGGCAAACTTAGCACCCAGACATGAATATGGAGGCAGGTGGAATGTGGCAGTCTGATGTGATATTTATTTATCTGTACATTCATTCTAGAGAAAAAAGAGGGCCTATTATAGATAACCTACAATCACTCTTGGAAGAATTGCCTGCTGAAAACCAGCCTAGTAATTGCGTTTTCTTTCCATATCACAATCTAGTCAGGTGACCATTTAACAATCTGTACCAGAATAAATTTATTAAAATACACTATATTCTGAAAGGCATGCTTAATTCTAACTTGTGGGCCTGCGACTGAAACTCTGAGTTCTTAAAATCATTAAGCTCAGTTGGGAAATGTTTTCCTAGGAACGTAGTTTAGTTGTAGGAGAGTACTGTAGAAATTTCCAGAGAGAGAAACTTGCTGGGGAACTGTCATACCTTTCCAATGATACAATCTTACTTTAAATTATTTTAAAATTGTGGTAAAATATCCTTAACACAAAATTTTCCATCTTAACCATATGTAAGGATAGCGTGTCAGTGGCATTCAGTGCTAGAAGTTTTTTTTTTAATTTTTTTATCTTGCATAGCTGAAACTCTGTTACCCCTTAAGCACTAATTTCTCATTTCCCACTCTTCCTGCCCATCCCCAGCAACCACCATTCCTACTTTTTGTCTCTATGAATTTGACTACTTTAGATACCCTATATAAGCAAAATTGTACAATATTTGTCCTTTTGCAACTGGTTTATTTCACTTAGTATGATGTCTTCAAAGTTTATTCATGTTATAGCTTGTGTGTACAATCTCCCATTTTAGTGACTCAAAAACAAAGCAGCCCCACTCACTTAATCTTTTTGTATACATATAATATTTTATATCAGTTTTCTTTAAACTCTGTAAAGAGTCTGTCCAGGGTCTGATTTGAGTCCCTTTAAGAGAAATCCAAAAGAACAAAGCAGTAGTACTGGAGGTGGTGGTAGTGGAATTGATAGGTTAAATATAAAACCAACAGGAGGAGGCTTGAAAGAAGAGGCAATTTTTACTCTGGATTAAGGTTCATCTGTACTACTCCCAGAGATTCTGGATCCACAGATCTTGGTAAGGTTCAAGAACAATATCTTCTAAGAGTCTTTTGGAAAAACACGAAGAATTTAAAGAATACAAGTTCTTCTTTGTCTTACTTTGCACTGTTCCTACCTGTGACTTTCACCAACTGTTACTTGCTACATACACAAAGCAAATCCATCCTCTTTGACAGCTTTTGAAAATTTGAATTTGTCTCCTATTCTTGAAGCAAAGCATCTCAATTTTGCTTAAGTAAGAGACTTTATTTCATGGGATTTCTAGTCCTTAACATCCATTTGCTTTCCTTCAGGCCTCCATTCTAAATGAGGCATCCACAACAGCTTCTTGTGTCATTTCTCAAGATTCTCCCTGTGGTAGGCAGATTTCTAAGATGGTGGATGGAATACAGATTGCTAACCAGTTGCGAGTAAGAAAGGAGAAATTTCTAGGCTAGTTTAACCTAATCCCACCAGTCCTTTGAAAGCAGAGTGTTTTCCCCTGCTGGCTGCATTAATAGAAGCCAGAGAGATTCAGATTGAGAGAGAGAGATTCCCCTGAAAGGAGCTTCTCTGTCGCTGACACGGAGGGTGCCATATAACATGGACCTGAGAGCAGCCTCTAAGAGGTGAGGGAAGTTCCAGGCTGAGAGCCAGCAAGAAAATGGGGACCTCAGTCCTACAACAGGGACCTCAGACCTACAAACACAAGTCCTACAATTGTTAACAACTCAAAAGAGCTTAGAAACAGATCTTTCCTTAGTTGAGCCTCCAGGTGAGGATGCAGCTGCTGACACCTTGATTTTAGCCTCTTGAGACCCTCAGTAGAGGGTCCAGCTACTTTGTGCCAGACTCCTAAGTCCAGAAACTACGAGCTAATTAATAGCTCTTGTTTTAAGCTCCAAAATGTGTGGTAGTTTGTATGTAAATATATACACTGCCCTTCTGTTTGATGTCCCAACACTTATTTATCTGCAGTTTCTGAACCTGGCTTGCTCTGCTGGACTTGCATAATTTTGTCCATAACGTTTCCTTGTCTGGAGTATCACTTCTTATCTGGTCAGATGAACAAACTCCATTCTCCTGGCTGAGGACACATCTCAGGCATTACTGCCACCAGAAAATACCACTACCTTCCTTCTGGAAACTTCCTGTATATAATCCCTTCTTTTTTTTTTAAATTTTTTATTTATTTATTTATTTTTTATTTACTTATTGATTCATTGAACACAAATGGAGAACAGCTATTGTTTCAAGGGTTGTACACAAAGTAGAGTCACACCATCTGTGCTTTCATGCATGTACACAGGGCAATGGTATCTGTCACACACTCTGTTATTAAATTTTACCCCCCACCCGCCCCCACCCCTCCCTTCCCTCTATGCTAGCTATCTTTCCTCCATTCTTGCCATCTTTCCCCCCCACATTACGCATCATCATTCATTTATCAGAGAGACCATTCGGCTTTTGGATTTTTGGGATTGGCCGATCTCACTTAGCATAACAGTTTCCAACAACATCCATTTACCTACAAATGTCATAATTTTATTCTTCTTTATGGCTGAGTAATATTCCATTGTGTATATATACCACAGTTTCTTTATCCATTCATCTACTGAAGGGCATCTAGGTTGATTCCACAATCTAGCTATTGTGAATTGAGCAGCTATGAACATTGATGTGGCTGCATCACTGAGGCAATCTGATTTTAAGTCCTTTGGGTATAAGCCAAGGAGTGGGATAGCAGGGTCAAATGGTGGATCCATTCCAAGTTTTCTAAGGAATCTCCACACTGCTTTCCAGAGTGGCTGCACCAACTTGCACTCCCACCAGCAATGTATGAGTGTACCCTTTTCCCCACATCCTCGCCAACACCTGTTGTTGCCTGTGTTCTTGATAAAAGACATTCTAATTGGGGTAAGATGAAATCTTAAGGTGGTTTTGATTTGCATTTCTCTTATAACGAGTGATGTTGAACATTGTTTCATAAATCTGCTGATTGCTTGTAGATCTTCCTCTGTAAAGTGTCTGTTCATTTCCTTGGCCCATATGTTGATTGGGTTATTGGTGTTCGTGGTGTAAAAATTTTTGAGTACTTGGTAGATTCTGGAGATTAGTGCTCTGTCCGAAGTGTGTGTGGCAAAGATTTTCTCCCACTCTGAAGGCTCTCTCTTCACATTGCTGATTGTTTCCTTTGCTGAGAAGAAGCTTTTTAGTTTGACTCTATCCCAATCATTGATTCGTGCTTTTATTTCTTGCGCTTTGGGAGTCATGTTAAGGAAATCTGGTCCTAGGCCAACATGATGAAGATTTGGACCTATTTTCTCTTCTATTAGGTGCAGAGTCTCTGGTCTGATTTCTAGGTCCTTGATCCACTTTGAGTTGAGTTTTGTACAGGGTGAGAGATATGGGTTTAGTTTCATTTTGCTGCATATGGATTTCCAGTTTTCCCAGCACCATTTGTTGAAGAGGCTGTCTTTTCTCCATTGCATGTTTTTGCCTCCTTTGTCAAGTATGAGATACCTGTACTTATTTGGGTTTGTCTCTGTGTCCTCTATTCTGTACCATTGATCTACCTGTCTATTTTGGTACCAATACCATGCTGTTTTTGTTACTATTGCTCTGTAGTATAGTTGGAGGTCTGGTATTGTGAAACCCCCTGCTTCGCTCTTCTTGCTAAGGATTGCTTTAGCAATTCTGGGTCTCTTATTCCTCCAAATGAATTTCATGATTGCTTGCTCTATTTCTATGAGGTCCGTCATTGGGATTTTAATTGGAATTGCATTGAATTTGTATAGCATTTTTGGAAGTATGGCCATTTTGACAATATTAATTCTGCCTATCCAAG
>JAJEJO010000208.1:230597-250125 GCA_020662805.1 Glaucomys volans
TTCATGATTCCTAACCATCTTCTCTGTTTGTTCGACTTTGTTTTCAAGATTAAATATTTTGTCTTCATTGTCTGAGGTTCTGTCTTCCAAGTGATCTATTCTATTAATTATGCTTTCTATTGAGTTTTTAACTTGGTTGATTGTTTCCTTCATTTCCTTGTTTCCTTCAAGGATTTCTGTTTGCTTTTTTCTCAGAACTTCTATCTCTTTATTGAAATGATTTTTTGCTTCCTGAAATTGCTCTATTAGCTGATTATTCATAGCCTGAATCTGCTCTCTCGTCACCTCATTCTCTTCTCGGATCATTTTAATTATGAACATTCTGAACTCCATTTCTGTCATTCCCTCTACCGTGCTGTCCTTAGGATCTCCTGATGCACCATCCAGGTTTGTTTGGGACACTTTCTTCCCGTGTCTTCCCATGCTGCTCATATATCCTCCCCTCTAGTAGTGCAAATCAGAGGGATTGCAACTTTCCTGTAAAGACCCAGAGCGTCCCTGCAGATTTCCAGCAACTCACCAGATGTTTGAGAGGTGCTTGATCAAGTGGTGACCCAAGATAGCCGCTATCTCACAACCTCCAGGTTGGAAATGATCAATGTTTCTGGGCAGAGGCAACCAGGAGATGCCGCACCGTGTCCCTGGAGCCGCAGCACCGTGTCCCCGCGAAAGGGGTGGGCTTAGGTCGAGGGCTCAGACAGCTCAAGATGGAGTCTCTCCACCAGGGAAGCTGTAGAATGGCACCGACCGGGCCCAAATTCCCCGCTGGAGCTGGCAAGTAGCTCCACTCCCGGCTAAATCTCACCTGGAGCCGCAGCACCGTGTCCCCACAAAAGGGGTGGGCTTAGGTCCGAGGGCTCAGAGAGGTCAAGCTGGAGTCTCTCCGCCAGGGAAGCTGTAGAATGGCGCCGACCGCTAATCCCTTCTGACTATAGGAATTAGAGAGACCTTGAAGAAACTCCACTGGCAGGAAAATTTTCAATAATCAACTTTTTTTTTTTTTTTTTGCTGTGCTGGGGATTGAACCCCGGGTCTTGTGCTTGCAAGGCAAGCACTCTACCAACTGAGTTATATCCCTGGCCCTCAATAATCAACTTTTTATTAAAAAAAAAAATTTTTTTTGGAGAAGGTTTTTGTTCTTTCTGATGGGTAAATTTAATTAATTTATTTATTTACTGTGGTGCTGGGGATCAAACCCAAGGCCTTATGCATGGTAGGCAAGTGGTCTACCATTGAGCTATATCCCTAGCCCATCAATCAACCTTAATACATTTATGAAAAATAAAATTACAAGAACTGAATTTGTGAACAAATGAATAAATGTCCTCACAAATATTTTTACATTTCCTAAAATAAAACAAGCAGTTTATCATATAATGATGGAAACAATAACATTCTATACATCATACTGGCAATAATTGGCAGTCTTTTTGTATTTTCTACCCTTTGCTTAGTAGATAATTCAAAGAATGTTATTCTGAAGTTTTAGTGAGATGCTTGTGAACCCTCCCGTTTTGTTCCTGAGGCACATGGATATGCATGTGTGCACAGGTACACATCTGCGTACCATGTATGCGTATGTGCACATATGTGTGGTCTCTAAATATTCTGTGATTTTTGCAACTTTCAACAGTGAGGTTTGACTCTTCCTCCTGCCTCCTAGATTCTGAGGCTGTGTAACTTGGGTTTCTGATAATGAGGAACAGGAGCTGACCTCAGTTTATCAGCGTAGGTAGTTCTCAAACCTCTCTACAGTACCAAAAGGTTATAACCTTCTTTATTACTTCATATAAAATCACAGACCCTCCTATATTCCTTAATCCTCTACATTAGAGCTCTCCCTTCCCCTATTCTAGTGCTAAAACCAGGATACGAACTTGATCAAATTGATTTATGTGGCCCTTGGGATCTATTTCTGCTCTCCTGTTTACTTCTTTTTATATCCTAATCCTAAACTCCTTTTTCTAATTACAGTATATCCTTTGCTTTAACAAGGACTATATCCTCTAATCCTCAATAATCCTCAGATGCACAAATACATCAGAGCATATACCAAGGTCCTATCATGTGACAGGCCTGGAGGCTACAAAGAGGACTCATGTGCAACTCTATGTTTTTCAAGAAGTTCATCTACAGATACAAACAATCCAGTTTAAAGCTGGACACACTGGTGCATGCCTGTAAGTCCAGCAACTCAGGGGTCTGAGGTGGGTGGATCACAAGTTCAAGGCTAGCCTCAGCAATTTATTGAGGCCCTAAGCAATTTAGTAAGTCCCTGTTTCAAAATTTAAAAAACTAAAATGGATGGGGATGTGGCTGAGTGGTTAAGTGCTCCTGGGTGTAATCACTAGTACAAAAACAAACAGTTTAGTAGATAAAACAGTATCCAGAAATTCAGGCAATGAATGAAAGTTGATACAAAGAGTATCAATGGGATTCAGTAATTGTTAACAATTATTTTAATAGGCAGACAAAGCATTGGCATTGTAACTAGGCACAGAAGACCCAAGCAGACATCAGAGAAGTCTGTTAGGAGGTGTCAGGATAGCAGTAAACCTGGAAAGAGGTTCAGTTGCAGGATTTTTATCTTTGATAGAGAACTGAAAAGAGCAAAGTCAAGTCTCAGTTCTTTAGAGACTGTAGTACTGGTAAAAGAAAGACAAGGACTTCCACATGGAAAATAAAATCTGTGACCCAATTGCCAGAAGTAGGCCACAAGGCAGGGGTTGAGTCTTTAATACAATTTTAAAAACTGGAGCAAGCCAGAAATTCCATGTCATCCTACAGATTTATTTGAACTAGTCTGACAAATTACATTCAAGGTTGTTAATTGCAACTTGAAAACAACAACAAAATGCCCATTGTTGGGTTCCTAGTTACTTAAACAAGGAAGCTAGCTCATATGATATGGAAAGCTTTCCACAATGTACTATTAACTGAGAAAAAAAAACCTGAGATTCAGGACAATATGAATAGTTTGATTACCACCAGCGCCAAAAATGGAGTCCACAACTGCTGTGGTGGTGGTACTGCTGCTGGCGGAGCTGTCCAGGATAAATTCTAAGTACTCCAGGTCCCAACCATGACCTTCCCTTTATATGCTTTCTTTCAGGTTCCTATGAGACTGAGGGATGATCTTAAAATGACAGTTTATTGTTATACTATTCTACATATTATAGAAATAATAAATTGTTTCCAGAGGAAGGATCTTATATCAATTCTTCTGGGATTTTTATTTTTGGATACATTCCTCCCATTTCATTAATGTTGAATGATTTAGAGCTTTGCTTAACTAGTTAGGGAAGTGGGTGAGAGGAGAATGGGGAGGGAGCCATGATATTTACAGCAATAGTCCACAAATTTCAACCTGTCTGAAAAGAGGAGTCTATTTTAAACTGAATGGGAACAGTGTTGGGTTTTTTAGATTGAATTTTTAAGTAGAAATGTGTAATATATTTTAAGATATGTAAATATTCTATATATTTTTTCAAATGTGCAATATATTTTAATATAGAATATATTTTGACAAGCATGTAACTTCTTCATGAGCAAATGAAGTCAATTTCATCAGGAAGGCACAAGGTCCCAGTAACTTTTTGGCCGCCACTTCAGATTTTCAGGGCCTCACCTGTGTCTTGTTCCAGTTCTTCCGTGGCAACCCAGTCTGTGCAGGCTCCAGTTTCCTCCAAACACAGACAGCATCTGTCCTCAGTCCATTTGGGTCTCATGCTTTCCAGCTCAGGGCTTCTCTGTTGACACCAAGGAGGGAATGTAGTGGAAATCCGCCAGCAAGCAGAAACCTGCAAGGGCAGGCTCAAATTCTTGAGGGGTTGGAGCTTATCAATAAAAGCTTTTCTCACTTTTTGCCCTGGTTGGCATCCCTGAATTTCATAAAGTAGTTCAGCAAGCCTGTGAGAGGATGCAAGCAACAGGAATGCATCTTTGTATTTTCTCTACCTGCTTCATTCCCGACTCTCACTCCTCCTTCCTCAATCGCAGTTCTCAGGAAAGTACTTAAGTGTTTGTTTCAATCTCTACTTTGTGGGGAACCCAGGCTAAGACAGCTTCCAATTTTTAATACTTCTAATACTTTCTAATACTTCTAATGAAGTTCAATTTGGAGAAAAATGCATTGGGAATAGTATCATCTGATGTTATGAGGCCAAAACCAGAGCTTGATGATTTCGTTACAATTTCCATAAGATTCAGCAAAATGGAAAAATCCATAGATAGGAGGAAAAACTGGAACCAAATATTCAAATGCATCAGGACTCTCTCTGTATCTCTTATCTGCTTTGTTTCTCTTTTGTCATTGCAGGATTTCAGCTGCTTCTTTAGTTCACATGGAAGGAAAATGCCAACAATGAGCAGAAGGAGCTCTTATCCCTTTTCCTCCTGTTCCCATGTGGAGGCATTTTCATTAAGGAACACCACCCACTTTCTCTTCAGCACTCCTCCCCAAGTTCTCTGCAGGTAAGGAATGGTTTATCTCATTTGTGTTTGGGGAAAAGGACTGAATGTATGTGGCTCAGTTCCATTCTTCCTCCTCTCTTTTTGGGATCTGTCTACCAGCAGATCTGTATCCACATATTGCTAGATGGGCTTAAAGAACTATAAGGCCTACAGAATTTCTCGGAGAATCCTCACCGTTGGCTTATTCCCCTATCCTCTGACATTATAGAATGATTTTGAAAAAAAAAATGAATAAATTATATGGGAGAATATATGTAGGTTATATGCAAATACTATACCATTTTATATCTGCATATCTGTAGATTTGGTATCCCCGGGGGATTCTGGAACCAATTCCCCATGGAGATGGACCACCAAGTGTATGTTAATAATTATAACAGGTATTTTATATGTTGACCTTCATAAAACCCTACAGCCACCAACATTCTCCATGTTTTCTATCTTAAAATCCTTATACTCAAAGAGAGATATCTTTCTTTTCACTTACACTTCTAATGTTCTTGGGAAAGGACTCTCATTAGCATAGAATGAACTCTGACTAGAAAGGTAAGAAAATAATGTTGGCTAAACTTGGATCAGATCCCATTGAGGACCAAAACCCTGTAATCAGAAAGTGAAGTTACTTTGTAATGCGGCATTTCTGCTGTGCCACTACCAGCTATGTACAGTCCATCAAGCAGGTCACAGTCACCAAGATTCTGAGAATGTTCTTTCTTCCCAGACAGTGCCTGAGGTGCAGGTGAGATTCATGGACTTGATGACCTATATTCTCATCCACAATGTGGAAGTCCCCCAGTGGGAGGGCAACACACTCAACCCATTGGGATCAGAGTCAAGTTCACAGGTTTCTCAGAACCTATTGCTTAGTCCTGGATAAGTCAATCATTTGGTCCATGAAATGATCCATGATTGTTAAATAAAGCATTTTTATTTTATGGGGAAAACCCATAACATGACAGATCCAGGAGATAATGTACCTGGGTAGATGGCATGGGATTGGAACAATTCTCAGAAGCAGAGAGGCTTTAAGGTCCCAGGCTTCGGGATGTCCAATTCTTCTCTCTGAAGTCATTGTGAAGTTTCCTCTCTGTTGTCAGTCTCCCTACCATATCTTCATATTGCTCTTCTTTGCCTCAGAAGAGGAATTCACCATCTTAGAGAAAACAGAGGCTGATTTGAATTAAGCAGCTTTCTACACTTCCACCCAACATCTGCTTCCACCCATCTCTTACCTTCTTTTTTCTTGTCTACATGGAAGAGGTAGCCTTCTCCCTAGTCAGGGCATCTATGAGGAAGTATAGCTGAAGTATTGACTGAAGGCTGTAGAATGTGTGTGCCTCCCCAACCCCAATTCACATGTTCAAATTTAATCCCCAATGTAAGGGTATTTGGACCTTTGAGAAGTGATAAGGTTTTAGGGGTAGAGCCCTTGTGAAATGAGATTCATGTCCTTAATAAAGAGATCTTGGAGACTTTTCTTGCCCTTTTAGCAATGTAAGGAAACATTAAAACTCAAAGTACTGGTAGTCACTCAATATGGTATTGTTAAATAAGAGTGGACACAAAGCACCCAGAGTTGGTGTGGAATAGGAAGAGCAACTTCTCACTGTGCTATGATCAATAACAAATTCCTTGTCACTAAATGCAAGAGAGACTTTTCACCTTTCTTTTCCTTGATCTCTATATAGTGGCTGACATTGCTGATCTCTGCTTGACATCTTCTTTTTTCTTGGTTTCCATTTTACTACTTTCTTCTACTCCTCCAATAGTAGATTACCAATATGCATCATCTCTTTCTTTGCCTGCCATTTAAAAATCAAGGCTCTGACCTCCACCCTCTTATCTCTATATGGCACATACTACGGACACCTAAGGCACATCTACTTGCATTCCTGAGTAACCCCTTAGGGTGGGTATATGTAAATCTGTATTTCTAGACCTTACCTCTCTCCTAAACCCTGTAATATCTAATTCATGGCCAGATACACCCTGTGCTTTAGATAGGTGGCTCAGAGTGCTTTCATAAATGTTATAAGAGCAGGTATCTAATGGTTCATATTTCAGACATCCAATTATCTACAGAATTTGCTCACCTGCACATTCTACAGGCACCTTGGACATTTCATGTGCATAGTCCTCACCCCATAAGTGAGTTCTCCATCCTTTTTCCTATATCCACCAACTCTTTTACCCTCATCAAAAATTTTCTTCTATCCATTTTTCCCACTAAAAGACCACTTACCCTTAACAAGTCCTTTTAGTCTTCCTCCTAAATTCCTCCTTGGATTCATCTCATTTTCCCTATTATCTCACATTATCCCAACTAAACACACACTTTTCCAAATGCTCTATTGTCTTATCCTACTCATGCTCTTTAATATGTTAGACTGCCTTTTCCCCTGGCCTACTCTTTCTCTTTCTCTGAGATTTGGTGAGGGAATTATTTCCTCTAGGAAACCTACTATTGCCCCTCTCCCATTATCAAATTAGGAGTCTCTTGATTCTCATTGTAGCCAGTACTTGTGATAAGCTGTGTCACAGTTTCTTGGCCCACTTAGGAAGAAAGGGTCCCCAGTGTTTTGTCTACTCCCCACTTCAAGTCTTCTCTGAAGTATCCTTGTGCTCTGCTGCCTGGATGCTGTCCCTGAATCCTTCGGGAAGGTGCTCAGCTTAGTTGCAGAAGTAACGTAGGAGTGTGGGGGAAGCGACTACCCCTGGAGGCAACTGCCAAGTAATAGAGAATCAGTCAGTGGATCCCTTGGTGGGATGATTCTGAGGTTCATTCTACACAGTTCCTCAGAGGGCCTCCAGTGGTATTGTGCCCCTGAGGCCCATAGTTGCTCATTGATATCCTTTATTAACTCTTCTCCCTCCTTCCATCCTTCTCTCCACTTGTCACCTCTGCTTCTGGGATAATCACACAAATAAATTCCCTGTACCTAAGTATTTTCTTTAGGCTTAGGTGATTGGGGGTGCCCAAACTAAGACATATTGAAATGGTCTCTATATTGCAGTATTTATTATGTTGCATTATCATTGCTACTTCATCTTATTTATGATTGCATCTTTAATATCCAGTGGCTTGAGGTAGGGCCTGACTAAAGAAGGTATTATGTAAAAATATGTAAAAGAGAGATGGGGAGAGAGAGAGAGAAGTGGGAGACAGACCTGGCCAGTATCACTTTTATTTAATGTTGGCTCTTCCTACTGCTATACTTTTCACTTTATGATGGTATAAAATGTGAAAAATGTTGTGCAAATGCAAATGCTATTGGAAAATTACCTGTGAAAAAAGACATAGGGTAGGTTTTTTGTTTGCTCATTCATAAGGTAAGTATGAGACTAAGCAACATCACATTGTTACACCGCTTTGTAAATTTCAGCACATTTTAACTGTGATACAGTCTCTCAGATTCAGTGTGCACTAATGGGTAGCAATGAAACAGCCATGGTTCTTTGGGGGATGCCATTAGACACCGGGGAGACAGTGATGAACATGGAGAAGCAAAGTCACTGCCACTGAACTTTTAGCTTTCTTGGTATGTTTGTAAGCAAGATGTAGTATCATAGGTGGGAGTCAGAGAAGTTTGAGATTCTGGGGGTGCCTCAAAAAACTGATGAAACTTTTACTGGAATTTCATAGATGATTTTTTTTTCTAAACAGCTTTTAAGGCAAGCATGTTTCACTAGTGAATAATGTGATACTCTGGCACATAATTATTTATGAAGTTTTCATCACAATGGCACCTAAAAACTTCAGAGATAGTTGATGCATGACCTAGATGCACCCAGAGTTTTATTGGACTCAGGGTACATTTTTAAATGTAATAAAAGCAGATGGCTAATGGATTCACAGGGAAAAAACTCCACTGCCAAGTCACTTACACAGATTCAATTGTTTCTTACTACCCAAATGAATGCCAACCTCAGGAGAAATACTTGTAATAGAGCATAAATAAGTGAGCTAGAAGTTTTTGGTCTCCAAAGGGGATTGGTGCTGGGAAATAAAATAGTAATTTAGGAGAATAACAATTAGTCATAGCAGACCCTTGAATCTCCCTTTTTACTTTTTTTCCCTTCCAAGTCAGTGTTTTTATTCTGCCATTCTTTCCCCAGATGTTATTCTGTTTACATTCAGAAAATTCAGATTGCTAGGAATCCTTAGTGCAAATCATTTCCTCTTAAAGAGATCTGGGTGGTTTCTAATATTCTTTTCCTAGTCTATTTCACTAAGGAATAGAGTATCTATAGAGAAAGATTTTCACACAAACTGAATGTTTTAAAAACTTAAAACAAAGCTATATTTAGATCCATGAGCTATAAACAGCAGGAAACCTGCAAGAGTCTAAAACCTGCTATTCCCCCCCTATTTCTGTTTTACAAAGCTCTGTGTGTTCCAACTTCTGATGCTAGCTCGGTTCCTCCAGTTCAAGAAAATTTACCTTTAACATAGCGTGCAGCCTTTGGATTTTTCTGACTTTACCCGCAGATGTCACCCCAGAAATGATGCATACCACTCAGTTCAATTTGCATCGTTACACAAAAGGGACTCTCCTTGGAAACCTTTTATGCACTTCAACACATAATAGCATTTCAAAGAAATGTGTTCTTTTTAAGATAATAACTGCTGTTAACTCCCCCACTAGTCTTGCTGAAGTATTTGACAATTAACCCAGCTTACCACTGGCTTGAAATGATTTGACAATGATTTAACTCTTTTGAGAAATGCTTTTCTTTAACTTACTACTAAGAATTGTCCCCCTTTCCAATGCATTTTAGTGCATTTAAATTTCATCTCTATTCCTCTTCTACACTTATCCCTTGAAATACAAATCCATTTTTGGTTACGTGTGTTTATGGAATAAACACAAGAGATCATCTTGCTAAGGGGTGAATTATGTAGCCCAAAAATTCATATTTTGAAGCCCTAACCTCCAGCAGCTCTGAATGTGACTGTATTTGGAGACAGAGCCTTTAAAGAGGTGGTTTTGTTAACACAAGGCTGTTAGGGTGGGCTCTAATTCAATATGATGGGGTCCTTATAAGAAGCAATATGGACTCACAGAGACCGCAAGGATCCATGTGCCTGAGGAAGACCTTGTGAGGATACAATGAGAAGATAACCACCTGCGAGCCAGAGAGAGAAACTTCCAGAAACAAACCTGCAACAACCTCCAGAACTGTGAGACGATAACTTCCTGTTGCTTAAGCCACGCAGGCTGTGGTATTCTGTTATGCAGCCCAAGCAGCCTAATACATATAATTATTAGCTGTTTGCTACATCCCGTCCAAGGGGTTGCTCTAGCCCTGGATTGAAGTTGCCTCAGTATCAGGGAATGTGCCCATTCCTGCTCCCTGTTCCATCTCAGCCAGTGTTTGCTTCTGTTTGAGGTTTGCAGTGATCCATAGCTTGAAACATTGTGATGCTCACAGGGTCTCTGTAGGAGCCCAGTCTTTCAAAATAAAATCACAGTAGGTTAATTTGAAATGGCCTTAAATGATTGGTTGTCTAGACAGCGGCTCTAAACTACATTTCACTATCCACGAACCCTTAGTTGCTAAACCCAGACTCCTCTGTCTCCATCACATGGTTCAAGAGGTTGTTTCCTTCTTCATTCTCTTATTCTATGTAGCTTTAACTGTCATCTTGCTGATTCTCCTGCCCATGCTTTCAGTAATTACAACCAGAAAGAGGTTATTTTACGAACACTGGAGGAGTAGAATATGCTGTGGGCTAATCACCCACCTGTCACTAGGCTGACTTTTTTATTTGGTGAGATTAAATTATGCTGAACAATAAAACCTCCCTTTTTAAAACAGGAACAAGACACCCAAGGGCAGTTTAGGTGCACCATATGGGGAGTACAAATCCTTTGCCTTGTTCGTGACGTGTGTTGTGTCTCCACCGTCACTCTGGTGGTGACTTGAAATTCTGAATCGTTTTGCACAGTTCTCTCTGCCCCCTCCTAACCTGGCTTTCCATCGGACTCAGAGCAAAGCCTGAGTCCTTATAACCACCAGAAGGGTTTCATGCCTCGGCCCCCTGGAGCTCTTGGATATCCTGGGAGCTTTCTGATATCCATCACAGGCCTCAGTGGCCTTCCTACTCTCCTCAAATGCCCCAGGGTTCCACACTGTGGCTTCCTTGTTCTACTCTCAGAATGAAATGCAGATATTTGTCTGAATGCTGCTCAAATAACATTTTCTCTCTTTTTTTTTTTTTCCACCTTCTCCCAGTCCCACCAATAGTAAGGTTGATAACAGTAACAGTAGGAATAGCAATAAAAATGTGGTTTTCCTTTGTGCAAATTTTTATCAGGATCCCTACATTTAAGTGTCTGGGTAAAGTAAAATTTAAACAATGTTAAGTGTGCTACTTGAGCACATAGATGCCCTTTACTGTCTCGCATGGACCAGCTGGGGAACTCACGCACTGAAAAATATTTTAAAGATAATGATCAAATTTTTTGGTACTCATTTGCAAAGCTAGTTGCAATCAGAATTTTTAAAAAGTTTCACTGGCAGACCTTTATATGGACTGATGCAAAGGTTGGAGTGAACTGAACAAATGAATTGCTCAATGCCTCTTTCTTTTCTTCCTGGATCTAGGTAAAAAATTTAGTTTTAGCTTTCTGGCTTCTTCCTGAAAAAAGGGTCACTCATATTCCAGAGTTACTCTTCCCTCACGGTTCAAGTCCTTAGGTAACAACTGAAATAATTCTAAGCAAGGCTTCTCTTAGTGGACATTATACCTACCATCTTGGGGTCCTTGATGACTCATCTGAGCTCTCATGTAGTCACCCCTAAGGAAAATTTGTTCTGTTTCACTTGTGACATTTAATTGAAGAACATATCACACTAACTTATTTCCTCATCTGTCTGTCCTACTTCATAGTCTCTGAACTCTTTAAGGACAGAGTCTTTAAAAATTATTTTAAAGTTAATCATGCTGAAAAATTCGAAGAGCACAAGTGAAAAGTTCCTTATGTCCCCTGTCTCTTCACTTTGTACCCCAGGGGTGTTCTCTGCTACATTTGTGAATTACCTTCCTGAATTTCTCTATTTATAAACAAGAACATATCTATGCATAGCAGTCATGATGATTTTCAGGATGCCACATTCAGGAGTGCCAAAATGTAACTTTTTAAAAATAACAACTTGATCTCTATTTTAAGCACCAGTTCTGTCAAGAGGAGGAAAACATAATGTTTGTCAATGCAAAGGAAACAGCCATTTCAGGAGTTCTCAGTCAGTTAGAAACTGCTCTTCTGCTCTGCCCTTCTGCCCTTGTTTATAGTTGTTGCTGTTGTTCTAGATTCTGAGGGTTGGCAAAGAGGCATGTGGAAGAGGTAGCCAGCCATGAGTGAGATCTGAAAACTCTGACATCTGCCATGGTTGCATGGCCACATCTGGTGCTGAGCTGTTGATGCCCATCCATCTTCCATATTGGCATCTGGTATAGACCAGGTGGTGACACTGCCTCCGCTGGTGGTGGTGTCTCATGCTGACCCTGAAGTCTCAACAAGCTCTTGGTTCTTTACCGGAAACCAAAGCTGGTCCCCAGGATCCAGCTAGTGAAGGTATCCCTGGCCCATCTGCATGACACACCTTATGTTTGTCTCATTTCTATGCTCCTGTGCCTGGACAGTGAAGGGAACTTGATCAGGGGGCTCTATACAGGAAACTGGATCTCATTCTCCTGGGCCCCCAAACTGTTTGAGGCAGCTCCTGGAATATTTTTATCTTGCCTAAAGCAAAAAAACTGGCTATTAGATCAACATTCATTCTTTTCAAAGCTATTGTTTAACCTATTATCCCTGCCAGGAGTTTCATAAGTCTATTTTGAAACTAAAAAGCTGAGAATTCTTTTGTTCTCTGTTCAATTGTGGCCCTGCTCCCCTTAGGCCTGGTTACTGCCTGCACTTGGGGGAAGAAGTATGGAAAGGTGACTGGAAAGTTGGTAATACTGTTGGGGAGAAAGGACACTTTGTAAACATTTCAAAGACTTTTCCTATCACATTTATTATTTCTTTTTTCTTTCTTTCTTTCTCTTTTTTTTTTTTTTAGCCCATAGTGTAATCCTTTTGTGCCTTCTGTTCTATAAGTTGCTTTTTCACTCAATAAAATATCATGGATCTCTTTCCAAATTAGTATACCTTGTCTTTTCATACTTCTTCACAGTTGCATAATATACCAGTGACTCCACATACTATTTGTATTTCACCAGTCACTGTTAAAGGGCATTTAGATTGTTTCAGGTTTCCACTTTTTCAAACAAAGCACAGCAATAATGAGCATCCTTATAAAGACATATTTGCTTTTCATGTGGAATATCTATAGTACAATTGTCTAGAAAGAACTGCTATATCACCAAGTATATCCCTTTTACATTTTGGTTCTTATTGTTACACGGTTCCTAAAAATGTATACCAATTTCTACTTCCACCAAAAGTGTATAAGAACATGGATTTCCTATAGCAGTCACCAACCAATCTGGCATTTGTCAAGCTAGAGATTGTTTTGGTTTCTTTGTATGAATTGCTCACTTATTTCCTCAAACTATTTTTTTCTATTAAGCATTTGTGTTTCTTATTGATTTATAAAAAAGTTTTTATACATGAAGAACATTAGACCTTTGACTTTATCTTAATTTGTTTTATTTTACATTTTATGCCTTTTTTCTTTATAAAGTTTAAATTGTATATGGAGTAAAGTGTATAAAATCTGTTCTTTTCTGTCTTTGGTGACATACCAGGAACCGCTTACTCCATTGTAATAATGTCAGTATCTATATTTTATTATAATTTTTTTCATATTTTATGTTTTAATCTATTGGAATTTATCCAGGTTATAAAGTATTGAATACATTGAATAACATATCTCTTCCATGGTCATGTTCTTCCTGGTATTGAATATCATGTATCATCCCAATTTACTTTTCAGTGAATCACACCAAATTTATCCATATAAACCAGTGTTAATAATTTTAGAATTGTTCAGATTGGGGCTTCTTGCCCTCCTCTTTCCCCAGTATTTCTGATTCTCATTTCTTTTACAAAGGAGGCAAATGAGGTATATGTCTTTTTCTTTTCTTTTTTTATTTTTATTTTTTTGTACTGGGGACTGAACCCAGGGGCACTCAACCACCGAGTCACATCCCCAGCCCTATTTTGTATTTTATTTAGAGACAGGGTCAACTGTATATATAAAACATGTATATGTACACATCATATGTGCATTCACACTAATATATACACATGATATGCATATATAGCATGTTAGTTAAAAGTAAATAAACTAAACATTCGCATGAATAAATTTGTTATTTTACAAAAAACTCAAATGAGTTTGTGCTAATATAATTCAATGAAATATAATTTCAATGAATAATTCTGTTATATAATAAACTCGCTAATTTAAACCCATTGAAATCAAACTACTTTTCAAAATTCTAAACATATTACTCAGGGTGGAAGAGAAAAATGGGTGAGAAAGAAATAAGCAAGTTGGACATGACTTTTTCTTAACTTCTCTCCTACTGAACAAACAACCAAATAAGCAAATTAAAACAGAAACAAGGAAATAACAAGCAACAATGCCTGCAGGCATTTTGTCACTTCCCCGGGAATTTTTATTTGCTTATTACTTGAAGAGGCACTATTGTCTCTGATCAGAGCTTAGAAGCAGAAGTCTGGCCTGTCTCAATGCCACTGACCACTGGGTATTTAAAATTTTAACTCATTGTGTAGCTTTCAGTGTATGACTTCACTTCCAGTTTTTGGTTTCCTCTTCTGAGGGGGGAGAAAAAAAAATAGTAATATGGAATGAACTCTTTGGGAGAAAGTGCTTAAAAATGTTCTAATGAAAGATCTAAGAAAAATAAGAAGAGCAGTAGCTCGCACAGGTCCTTCTGATCATCAACGCTGATTTAATTTATTCAGTATATATTTGTTAAGTGATGAGATGGAAAGATGGAAGTACAAGGACTCACGAAGAGCCTAAGAGGGGATGAATTGGACAGGCAAGCGACCAAAATGGTGTCAGAGAAACTAAGTGAGGAGACAGTTTCAAGAGGAAGCAAATCCCCACAGCTTTAAAAGCTGTAAAGAAACTGGGTGGGTAAACTTTCTGGTGAATTTGGCCTTTGAGTTCACAGGTGACTTTATTATGAAAAGTTTCTATTGTGCATGTGTGGGTGTGTGTGGTGTGTATTAGGGCTTATAAAGCAATCTCACATGTGTTTGATCCCTGAGTTAAGTCATACCTGTTGAAGTACCTAGAGTGTCTTCTCATTCCTGCTTGAACCCTCAGTAACTCACATGGCATATCAGGTAGATCACAGCCAATGTCAGAACTCATTAATAGATGAAGTTAGGTGGAACTCACTATGCCTATCCATCCCTGCTTACATCACTGACTCATAAAAAGGCCAGGAACCTCCTGGGGGAAAAATTATATCTTGATTCCTCTTGAGTTGTAGAGGCATATTAGTACTATGGAGAACTGATGTGTGGGTGAGTTTTAAAAGTAGGAGTTGTGATGGGAGGTGATAAATTGCTAGAAGAATATGGACCCTCTGGCAGAGAGACCACTGTAAAGTTGGGATTTGGACACAATTGTAGAGGATCTGAGAGTGAATAGAGTCCAACTTGTGGTCACAATCTATGAACAAGTCTCAACCAAAGCCGGGTGTGGTGGCGCACGCCTGTAATCCAAGCGACTTGGGAGGCTGAGTCAGGAGGATTGCGAGTTCAAAGCCAGCCTCAGCAACTTAGCGAGGCCCTAAGCAACTCAGTGAGACCCTGTCTCTAAATAAAATACAAAATAGGGCTGGGGATGTGGCTCAGTGACCGAGTGTCCCTGAGTTCAATCCCTGGTTCCAAAAAAAAAAAAAAAAAGTCTCAACCAAACTAAGTAGTTGGTACCCACAGGGACATAAAGCTGTGTGTAAACCCAAAGGACCTTAATAAACTCTGAAACACCTCTGTACCCAGATACCTTTGCTGTTTCATCATCTTACAGACATTACTTAGTGGAGTAGAACCATTCACTAAAATACGGCAATTTGTCCTAATCTCATGAGCTTCAGGAAAATCTGTACCTCACAAGGGCAAGGGCCTGTTCATCAACTCAGCCTCAGCTTGGCAGACATTACAATTACCTGGGTTGTAAAGAGAGACATCAAGCAAAGGTGAGGACACATTGGACTGATGGCAAAATTATTAAGTACCTTCTAGGAACCCCAGAGACTTTGGGAGAACCAAAGGGTACTTTCTTTGTAAGAAGGTGGAAGTTTCCAACTGATTAAATGGAGGCCAATCCATCCAATGTAATTAAGGTTACAAAGAGAAGACAGAACAATCAACTCAATGTCTAGAGAGGGAAAGATTTTCTGAAATTTGAAATAATAGAAGATTTCCAAGTTTTGTTTTCTTTTTCATATTATATCAATTTTATACTTGGAATTTTTGCTTAGGTTTAAAAATTAGTGTATAAATTGTATAAGATAGTTTCTAATCACTTTTTCATAGCTATTTTAGATCTTTCCCTATTTTTTCATAGTTATTTTAGATCTTTCCCTATTTTAGTTCTTAAAATTTGGTTTCTCTTTCTTTTGGCCCAGTTATGCTAGTATCCAGCAATTTTTGGTTAAACCTACAAGAAACCATCTCTTGCTTCAATTTGAAAATAAAATTGTTTCTAATATTATCTGTCCTTATTTTTTATAAAGTCTAGTTTTTTCTATCTCTCCCTTGTTTCTGTGGGCTTTTGTAAAGAATTTTGGTATAGGAAAGGAAAGAAATTGACATTTATTGAGCTCCCTATTATATATCAAGTTTTAATTAGATTTTTAAAATCTTTTGGCATTATTTAAAATTTTAAAATTTTGTTTAGAAACAATTTTTATACTGTTATCTTTTTGAATCCTAGAGTTCATAACAATAATGCTTTACCTAGGTACTTAACTACCTTTGCTGTGAGAATCATTCTAATCACTTCAGTTTATGGTTCACTCCACAGTCACAATCCTTCGTAGTTTTTTGTAGATGCAGATTGTGGTGAAATATTCTTTCAGGTTCTATGTTTGCAAAAAATATTTCTCCATCAGCCGGGCGCAGTGGCGCACGCCTGTAATCCCAGCGACTAGGGAGGCTGAGGCAGGAGGATCGCGAGTTCAAAGCCAGCCTCAGCAATTTAGCGAGGCCCTAAGCAACTCAGTGAGACCCTGTCTCTAAATAAAATACAGAATAGGGCTGGGGATGTGGCTCAGTGGCCGAGTGAGTTCAATCCCCCGTTCAAAAAACAAAAAACAAAACAAAACAAAACAAAAAATATATATATATACATACATATATATACATACATATATATATACATACGTATGTGTATATATATATATATATTTCTCTGTTAAACATAAACAGCAATCAAAAATCCAAACAAGGTAAGTAATATCCAAAAAACCAGTGGATGATATTATGTGGATTTATAGTGGGAACTGAGTATTTTTAGGATATCTACAATAATTTTCTGCTTAGGGCCTGCTTATGTTCTTTCTCTTGTATGAGTTTAAAAATCTTTTAGTCTTTGAATCTTTGAATAGTAGCTCTCTCTCCTTCTCATCTATTTCCATTAAATATAACGTGTCTTTATAGTTCTAAAATTTGACAGGTAGATATCTAGGATAGTCCTTCAGTCATTCAAGAAAGTTTTGTTCTTTCTTAACTGAGGATAAATTGCCTACAGTGATTGCATCAGTGTGATTTATGTAATTTTCTTCTCTTTTTCAATGGCAGAACTATTCACAGACTGAATCAGAGAGATCTGTTTCTTCAGGTCTATAGAGGTTTTCTAAATTGCTTTAAATTTTAAACATCTCTCTTAAGGTTTGATTTTTACTATTGTTGAACTTTTAAAGACACCTGCTGATATCCTGGGGGCTTAAGATAGATGTGGCACCTCATTTGTTCATTTCTTCTTCACAGGGTAATTCAGTGGAGCTCAAAATGGCCATGTGTCAGTCTTAGCTTCCAGATCAATAGAAAAAGCATCCTTGAGGTCTTCAAAGGAACCGTTACTGCCTCGAAAACTATGATCTAACCCAGCAACACCTAAAGTTTCAGAGATTGGAAACAAATATTTATGAGTGGTTCTTACAGGTGGTAGTGAGAAGAGGGACTTCTATTTTCACACCCAAATTTCTGGAGTTTGTATTCTGACTGTGAGAGAAATACCATCTAATATTAGTCACTTTGCCACTGATTTAAGAATACACTCCATCCCACAGAAAGGTATTCTGACCTCCTACCAGTTCAGCATCTAGATGATGGCCTGTATGTGATGGGGACTTGGTAAGCTTGGTGAATTCTGTGGGCATGAGAACATTGCTCCTTTTCTTTCACTGTAAAATTAGCTCCTTGGTCAGAAGCAGTTCCAAAGCTTATTACATTCATTCATCATATTCAACTCTATCAGAATTTATGTTGGCATATTGTAAGAAGTCTGATTTTAAATATTTGCTTATACTAAAAGCTCCTCGACATCACTAATCTTCAGGGAAATGCAAATCAACCACAATGAGATATCACCTCATACCTGTTAACATGGCTACTCTCAAAAAGATAAGAGCAAGTGCTCGGCGCGGTGGCACATGCCTGTAATCCCAGCGATTCCAGAGGCTGAAGCAGGAGGATTTCGAGTCAACCAGCCTCAGCAACTTAGTGAGGCCCTAAGCAACTTAGTGAGACCCTGTCTCTAAATAAAATACAAAATAGGGCTGGGGATGTGGCTCAGTGGTGGAGTGCCCTGGGTTCAATCCCCAGTACCAAAAAATAAAAAAATAAGAGCAAGTATTGGTGTATTGGTGGTATGTGTATACAGTGGGTGGGAAATATAAATTGGTACCAACGTTATTATGTAAAACTGGAAAAAGGGGAACTCTTGTATACTGTGGGTGGCAATGTAAATTGCTATAGCCTTTATGAAAAACAGTGTGGAGGTTCCTCAAAACTTTTCTTTTTTTTAAAGAACTATCATGATTCAGAAATTCAAGTTCTGGGTATATACACAAAGGAAATGACATCAATATCTTGAGGAGATATTTCCCATATTCACTGCAGCATTATTTACATTTAGTCAAGATGTGGAAATAACCTAAGTGTCCATCAACAGATAGATGGGCAAAGAAAATGTGATATACTCTAGAATGGAATATCATTCAACCATAAAAAAGAAATCCATTATAAGTGAAAAAGTCAGACACAGAAAGACAAATACTGTATAATCTCACATATATGTGGAATCTAAAAAATGTAAAATCGTATGTACAGAGAGTAGAGAGGAGGTTTCCAGCAGCTAGAAAGTAAAGGAAATGGGAAAATATTGGTTAAATGAACTTTCACTTATTAATAAGTCCCAGGAATCCACAGGTGCAGCAGGTGAGTATATTGTTGACTTGAAATTTGCTAAGAGAGTAGACTTTAAATGTCTTCACCTCCTACTACAAAACGGTAAGTGTATGGTGATGGTTATGTTAATTAATTTAATTGTGGTAACCCTTTCACAATGTATATCAAATCATTACATTGTAAACCTTGGATACATACAATTTTGATCGGTCAATCATACCTCACTAAATCTGGGAAAGTTTTGAAAATAAACATTCACTAATATGTACCAGAGAAAATGACCTCATTTATTTATTTATTTATTTATTTATTTATTTTTTAATGGAGAGAAAAGTCTTTATTAATGTAAGAGATCTGATAATTTGAATGCATAACATATAAAGATACTTATAACTAAACAATAGAATAAAAATAATTCAATTTATACAGAGTGTAAAATATGAATAGACATATCTTCAAGAAAATATGTAAATGGTCAATAGACACAGGAAATGATTCTAGCATACTCAGGGCAATACAAATCAGAAAATAGTTTTTAGTAATTGTTTATTGAACAATTGTCATTAGATTTTCTTTTTCTATCTTTTATTCCCAGCGACTCGGGAGGCTGAGTCAGGAGGATCACGAGTTCAAAGTCAGCCTCAGCA
>JAJEJO010000208.1:250225-263403 GCA_020662805.1 Glaucomys volans
TGGGGATGTGGCTCAGTGGTCGAGTGCCCCTGAGTTCAATCCTCGGTTCCAAAAAAAAAAAAAAAAAAGATTACTCCATATTTAAACATGGAGGAAGGGACCTCATTTTCTTAATCCCATTTCTTGTCATCATGTCAAAACAAAACTAAAAACAGCAAAGGAGATAACAAAGCAGTGTGAAATGCTGTTTTTATCATAATGAGAGTGGTGGTCCTTTCCCCAATTAAAACTTGCTCACTTGCCTAAAATGTATTAAATGAATTAGCTAAATAATCCTCAAAATGTTCAAGAGGACAAACTTTTAAGAATTGTCAAACTGGGTGCAGCGGTGCACACCTGTAGTCCCAGCAACTCAGGAAGCTGAGGCAGGAGGATCCCAAATTCAAAGAGCCTCAGCAACTTAGTTAGGGCTTAATCAACTTAGCGAGACTCTGTCACAAAATAAAAATTTTTTTAAAAAAGGGCTGAGGATATGACTCAGTGGTTATATGCCCCTAGATTCAATTCCCAGAAGAACAACAACAAAAAATCTCAAAAACAGCTTCTGCTTTTCTAAGTATTATGAAATGAATATTTGATAAATATAAAATTTTGATATAAGGTTTTTATTTGATCATATGATAACTACATGTGATATATCATATGCAATTATATAGATTGCATATAGATATACTGTATGGATGTGCTTACATGGATTGATTATATGGGCAGAATTTTTTTCTTCAAATAAAATTCTCCTGATAGTCCATTCAACTTTCCAAACCTTGTGACTGATATTTGAGATTAATTTTGACAGATACTATTTTCAATCTGGGGAAGTTCCCTTCTTTCTTCTCGTAGGCAGAGTTTTTTTTTTTTTTTTTTTGAGAATAGGTGTTGACTTTTATTAAATGCTTTTTGAGGGTTTCTATTGAGATGGTTCTTGGAGTGTTTCTCTTAAGGAACTGGAATATGAAAATCTGACACCAATTTCAATCATTATCTTTTGGATCTTCATATTAGTAGTGTGAAATTACCAGTTGTATTAAATTATCCTATTTGTCTAAGAAGGCCTTTACAGTCACTTTGGAAAATCTTAAAATTAGAGCTAGTTATGTGTTAACAACATCTGTTGGTGAGCTGTACCTATCGTTTGAGTTAATTGTATTGAATTGATGTATACTAGTCAGTTGAAGCTGATAGAAGTCAAATTGAGAAAGGAAAATAGCGAAATGGAATGAAGACAGATTGTTTCTATGTTTCTTCCAACAAATGGTAAAACCACTTATAAATTCATGTACAAATTAAGAACAGCTTTATGATCTTTACACAGCATCTGCCAAAGTAAATTATAAATACCTCACATTTTGAAATGATATTGGAAAATATCATATTTATGCACTGTGGTTGACAAAGATGATAAAATTTTAAGAGTATTTAAGTACTTCTAAACTAGATATAAATAAAGCTCCAGTTCCAAACTCAAGTATGGTATGAAAGGAGGTGTGGCCCACAAATAATGATAAATGTTTGAGGGAATGGATATACCAATTATCCTGATTTTATCATTGTGTAATGTACACGAGAATTGAAACACCACAATGTACACTATAATCTGTACAATTACTATGTGTCCATCAAATATGGAAGAATTAGAAGTGTTTCTATTTCAGGGAGGAAAAAAATGAATAAAAGATGCATTTAAAGAAAATTTGGTACTTAAAGCCAGCTATATATGCTGGACTTGGTTCTTCAAGTTGCAAGTAATATCAGTGAAACAAGCAGAAAACAAAAACAAAAACAAAATATCCCTGGGGGAAAAAGTTGTGGCATGTGTAGAAAATAGTTACAAGGATTAAATGAGGTGGTTTCCAAATACCTGTCCTGAGACTAAAGCCAGTTCAACATATTGTGCCTTGTCACATCATCCCTCTGAGATGGATTTCTCTAAGTTTGGGAATCATAGTGAATGAATAGTGATTTGAAAAAGGAGTATGAGTAAAGTTAAACTTCTGAGGTTCTTGCAACCACATACATGAGTCTGAACTTGATTTGTAGATAATGGTGTGTTCTTGAAGGAACAGGGGAATATTCCTGGAGTGCCTGTTTATTCCAAGAACCCAGGAAGAGGAGATAGGAAATAATGTTATCTATTTCCACAGGCAATGTTAAAATTTTGTCCTCTAGGTTTGGTTTCTTGTTTGTTTTCTCCAAATTGATCTGTCTTGCCTGTACTTTGCCTACTGCTGGCATCTGCGATATGGTGAAAGTGTCAGAAAAAGTCCTTCGAATCAAGAAGAGTTAACCACCATCACAATGGTGAAATTCAATATGGTCCTATAGTTTGGATCTTAAATGTCCCCCAAATAGTCATGTATTGAAGATTTGTCCCTCAAAATGGAACTATGTGGAGACTACAGAAGCTCTAAGATTGAGACCAGAGGGAGGTCTTTGGTCATTGGGGTATGCCTTTGAAGGTGAGTGTGGGACTCCAGTCTCTTCCTTTTATTCTCTTTCTCATTCCAGCCAGGAGGTGAGAAGTTTTGTGTATCATCTGTTTCTTTCATCATGTGTTGCCACAAGCCCAAAGCAACAGAACTACTTGGTCAAGGACTAAAACCTTCAAAACTGTGAGTCAAAATAACTCTTTTCTCTTTTTAGGTTGATTATCTCAGGTATTTGTTACAGGAACAGAAAACTGACTAACACAGGTACCCTCAGGTAAATAATCACCACATATGAGACTTACGGGTTTTTAATTATTAGTTCTAGATTGGTTGCCCTAGGTCTTTTTATAAATATGTCTTGCCGGGTGCGGTGGCGCACACCTGTAATCCCAGCACTTGGGAGGCCGAGGCAGGAGGATCGAGAGTTCAAAGCCAGCCTCAGCAACTTAGCGAGGCCCTAAGCAACTCAGTGAGACCCTGTCTCTAAATAAAATACAAAATAGGGCTGGGGATGTGGCTCGGTGGTCGAATGCCCTGGTTCAATCCCCAGTACCAAAAAAATTAATAAAATAAATAAATAAATAAATAAATAAATTTGTCTTGAGGTTCTCCCACCTTTGCCAACATCCTAGACTGATGGATGACTCAGAGAAGAGCCAGAGTAGTATTCTACTGTGGGATTTCTGTGGCCTATCAGCAGTCTGAATTCTCTACCGTGAACCCCAGGTTAATTGTTGTTGCCATCTTCTGCCGTCTATGATTCTGTGGGCAAGTAGTCAGAGAGGTAAGTCCAGGCATAGCGATTAGTGTGATTTGACAGTAGAACTCATGGAAGTCCCCAGGGATGATAGATAAGCCTAGATTGTGGCTACTATTGCAGGGGGTCCCAGAGTGGTGAAGTACACCAGTGAACAGATACTGAGGAATGGATGGACCAGTCACATAACAAAAGTCACTCCTTCTTGGACAGAGACAAAACTAGATTAAGTCATCTAGAAGCTAAACATCAACAACATCAGTAAACACACACACACACACACACACACACACATATACACACCTGTATCTAAAAGGCCTTGGCTTGTCAGGTTGCTTCAGAAACAGTGGGCTATCTGGTTGACCATCTGAGTGACACAGGATGTCACAAACACACAGAGAGCCCAGGAGACAGTCTTAGTTTTAGATATGGTTACAGAAGCTGAAGAAGAAAAGGATTCAGACAGGTGGGGACTCAAGGTCTTAGAGGTCAGGACAGGGCGCATACCTGGATCTAATCCCAGGTTTTCAGGATGAGCCTGTGAAGTGCAAGGGAATTTGATATGAGGTTGAGGACTGGTGGCTAGTAGAAGCAGAGGAAAGAGCTGTGAGGGGTCACGGGCCTGGGAAGGACAGAAAGTGCTCTCTGAACACTGTGATTGAATAGACACGGGGAAACCTCAAGGGGCTGAGGTTCCCTGGTAAGGTCTGAATGTTTTTATCCCTTAAAATTCATATGTTGACATCTAATTTCCAACAGGAGGGTATTAGGGAGTCATTAAAAGGAGTATCCCTCATGAATGGAATTAGTTCCTTTGCTGAAGAGGCCCAAGGGAGCCCTGAAGCCCTTGATGCTATGTGAGGGCACCACCTGAAGAACTAGGTTGTCACCAGATCCCAGGCATGCTAGAGACTTCATCTTGAACTTCCCAGCTTCCAGAATGTGAAAAATAAGCTTCTGGTTTTTGTAAGCCACCCAGTCTGTGGTATTTTGTCGTAGCACCTGAATGGACTTAGACACCCCATGTCTCATTGGTGCTGGGGAGATACTCCTGGGTTAAAGGTACATGTGCACAGTGGTCTCTTGAAGTATGGACAGAGCTCTTCCTGGATTATACTGATCTCTTCTCCTCCCATTGACCATTTTTGTAGCTGAACAGAAATCAGAAAATGTTGACCCTTGTTCTCTCATTCCCCCTTCTCAGTGGGATGTGCTGAGGATGGGCATACATAAACCCAAGCACTCAGAATGTTTTATTAAAGCACAATTACAGTGATTGGAGCATTCCACTAAAACAAGCAAACGTCATAAGGTGTAAAACCAGGATGGTTTGTTTCTTCTTTTCTTTTCTTTTCTTTGGTACCAGGGATTAAACTCAGGGACACTTAACCACTGAATCACATCCCCAGCTACCCCCGCCATTTTTTTTTTTTTTTTTTTCCTTTTGAGACAGGGTCTCACTGAATTGCTTAGGATATCACTGAGTTACTGAGGCTGACTTTGAACTCGTGATCCTCCTGCCTCAGTCTCCTGAGCCACTGGGATTACAGGCGTGCACCAACGCACCTGGTGGTTTGTTTTTTCTTTAACAAGGTCTGAAGCTCTTCCTGCTTCCCCTAAGATTTTCTCTCCATGGGTGTCAGGGTTGACAGGCTTGAGGATCCTTTCCTGGGAAGGCTGGAGATGGGCAGCTGTAATACCAGGTGCCTGTAATATCATGTTTAAGAGCCAGAGCTTTGGAGCTGGACTGCCTCAGATGAAACCCCAGCTCTGTACTGACTCTCAGTGCTACATTTACTGATCTATAAAATACAGAAATAGTACTATGTAACACCAAAATTACCTTGGTGTTTAAATTAAGGAATATATGTAAAGTTATAATAAAAGGCTTCAGGTCATGGCAGGTATTTTATAAGTGTTAGTTTTTAGACAGTGGGGCAAAGTACTCATTCAACAACAATTTATTGAGTATGTGCTATGTGTCAGGCACTTAAGCACTGGGAATAAAGCAATGAATATGACCTGGTCTCTGCTGACGTGGTGCTTACATTCTAGAGTGGAGGCAGTAAGTAATCCAATGAACAAGTAAAAAGACAAGATAATATTAAGTAGTGGCAAGTGCTATGAAGAATATAAAACAGGGTGGAATGACAGAAAGTGTCTGGGTAGCTACTTTAGTTTGGGAGGAACAGCCTCTAAGAGAGGTGGCACTGGATAAGAAGGCACCAGCCCCTGGAAAACTAGAGAAGGAGCATCCCAGACAGAGGGAGCAACTTGGCAAAGTCTCCAATGCAGAGAGAGATGCTCGGCATGTTTGAACCTAAAGGACAATGTGACTAGAATATAGAATATGAAGTATATGTCAGGAGGTCAGAGAAGGAGGTAGGGGACAGATCATGAAGGACCTTGAGAATTTTAGAATGTCTGCAAGAATTTCAGACCACTTGAGTGTGAAGCAGACAATTTTCATGACCTAGTTACTGCTTTTTAAAAAATCACTCTTCTGCCACGTTGAACAAGGATGGTACAGGCGGAGTAATAGTGGAAGGAGCGAGCCTAGTTAGGGGATGGGGGTAATAGTCAGGAAGGAGATCATGGTGGCTTGCACTGAGATGGAAGCTGTGAAACTTAGAAGTGGACAGATACACTCTGGGGTTAAAGGTGGTCAATGCTGATGTATTGGACACAAGGGTTGAGGTTAAAAGAGGATTCATCCTAGGTCTTTGACTTGATCTGCTGTGTGAATACTGATACTTTTTATTGTCATGGGGAAACTGAGAAACAGGTCGGGGAGGCATCTATTTAGGATGTGTTAAATTCATATGCTTATTACCTATCTGAATAGAGATATCAAGTCTGCAGGTGAACATATGAACGCAGAGTGTGAAGGAAGAGTCATCTGCATATAATTGTGTGAAGCCATGAGATGGAATGAGAGTCCCTGGGAAGAAGTCTAGGAAGGGGAGACAAAGGGGCCTGAAAGGGAGCCCTGGGAAACATTAACATACAGAGGTTGAACAGAGCAGGAGGAGGCAGCCAAGGAGGCTGAGGAGTGGCCAGGGAGGCGGGAAGAAAGTGAAATGAGTGTAATAGTGCTGTTTTGTGTAAACACAGAAGCCAAGAGAAGGAAGTATTTCAAAAAGTAGGGAGTGGTTATCTGTGCTGTAAGGTCGACCATTGTTGAAAGTTTAAGTTAGTTGAGGACTGAAAGTGTCCATTGGGTTTGGCAACCTGGAAGAGGCTGGTGAACTTAGTGGGGAGGGATGGAAACTGGATCATAAATGCAGTAAGCAGAGGTTGGGGAATGGGGAAGTGCAGTTGGTGAAAACTTCTTTGGGCTGCTCTTTCCTTTACCTTGAGAGAAGGAAGGGGAGTGGGCAAGGAAAGGCCAGTCTATTTTATTTTGCAGAAGAAGCAGCGGGGGCGTGGTCCTAGTCCAGAACAGCTCAGCTCAGCCAGGGGCTGCACCCTGTTTGAGACACAGCCTCCTGGCAATTCTGAAGCACACTGCCCTTTTCTACACTTTCTTCATCTCATAAGAACCTTTGGGGAGGGCTGGTCATGCAGGGCATGACACAAGGTGTCACAATCTGTTTCTCTCTTCGTTGAGAAACACAACGTAACCCTGAAGTTAACACTGAAAAGAAACAATTATTATATTAATTTCATAAATCAACATGTCACATGGGGGGGTGTGGGTGTCTAATGCTAATGACTCTTGCATTCAATCCCAGCTTTTGGAAAGCTTTTAATCTGGTTAATAATATGCTTTAAATAAATCAAACAACATGACTAATTCTGTGGTCTAGTCACTGATTCTAACAAATTTCTCTTTAGGACAGTTCACTCAGTAGGTACATTCATCAGCTGTCTAGTCATACGTCAGGTGTTTTTTTGTGTGTGTGAGGCAATAATATCATATTCTAATAATAAATTGAACCTGCAATTGTTTACTCACTTTGATTTCCTTATCCAAAGCAGTGCTTTAAGAACTAAATGGTAGGAGCCTGGTGTTTGAATTATGTTTCCAGTCTCCCCCCGCCCCCTCCCCAAAGGGTAAAGCCTGCTCCAGCTTGTAGTCTGTGCTCCACCCTGGAGAAAACTGTTAATTTCTAGATCTTTTCAGATGCCAAACTGGTTAGTCAGAGGACTTCTAAGCTTGTTCAAAATGCCTTCCCTTCTTCAATCATCAGTCCTGTGATTCCCAAACCACTTCTATGCAAAGAGAGAAAAAAAGAAAGGATGAAAGGCACGTCTTTTAAAATGGAGTCTGTGCTTTCCAGTTTTTTTTGTTTGTTTGTTTTTTGTTTGTTTTCAGTACCGGGCGTTGAGCTCTGGGGCACTCGACCACTGAGCCACATCCCCAGCCCTATTTCATATTTTAATTAGAGATAAGGTCTCACTGAGTTGTTTAGCACCTTCCTTTTGCTGAAGCTGGCTTTGTACTCTCAATCCTTCTGCCTCAGCCTCCTGAGCCTCTGGGATTTCGGGTGTGCACCACCGTGGCCAACTGCTTCCCAGTTTTGAAGACATTAATATGAGGGAATTAAAGGTGGAAAATAATAAGTTGTTGTTATTATTATATAGGCAAACTTCACTTGCCTTCTCAGATTTGTAAAGATTAATCAATTGATCAAGCAATGAGCTCACTTCTTGCTATCATTACTATGTTAAAGATGTAAGCACAGTAAGCCTTGGCTGCTTTATTAGGCCTTTTGTGAGTTATTCTCTGTTCCTTTTTTCAGTCTCATCTTTTATTCGCCACTTCATACTGTAATAAATAATCATATTGTAATTCTTTTCAGAACTCGAACCAACCAGCAAAATTCTCTTTTGCCTCTTGGCCTTTATAAAGAAGTAGAATTTTCGCCCTTGCCCAGCCCCTGGGGAATACTTGTCTTCTCCTCTTCCCTTCCCTGTCCATCTTGGTCTAGTTAATGAGAGTTAGTTGCTTCCTCGAGGGGGTCTGCCTTAACCCTCCAAGTTTAGATTGGGCATCTCTTCTGCACTGGGCCACTCGCTGCACCATAGCACTTATTGTAAATGCCTATTTTAAATGCTCCAATTATCTGTCACAGACATCTCCCTGGTGTGTGGCCTCAGATACAGTAGGTACTTGATAAGAGATTTGTTGAGCAAATGAATTAAATAACCAAGGTTTTGTAAATAATGCATTTAAAAATTTTCCCTTAGAAAACATGAAATGAATATTCACTTTAACGTCTGCTCGACAGTTAGTTTGTCAAGTTCTTAAAATTCCACCCACATCTTATGGCCAGGGATGTTTAGCTAATAGGATGTTTCACATGATTTCTGGACAAGTCAAAGTTAATAATTTGCACAAAGTAGGTGTTCAATAACTTCTTGTTAGTGAAGAAATTAAACTTTAAAATGGTGAGATACTGTCCCCCAGAGATCTAGTTAGATGGTTCTTGAAGGGCTATGGAAAATAATATTCCTATAAGATAAATTCCCAAGAAAATGGAGGGACAGTGTGGCTCCAGAAGTGGGAAAGGAAATTGGCTAAGCACTCTCCCAGTGCATTCCTGAAACAAGCCCTAAAGGAAAAGGGAGGATGTGGAATGTTAAACCCTAAACCTTGACCTTCCCCTTGTCAACCTAATCCTGAATGACAATGGGCAAGATTTGAGTACTCACCCCTCAGGTTCTGGTTTTAACCTGTACAGCTAGCCCCTGATTGGTTAAAACTGCATGAAGACAATGATTCCATCCCCCTCATATCCTATAAAACCAGAATTCCCCCTGTAACTGGGTGTCGTTTTCCCATCTGGGAAGTGGACCTGAATGGTGCCCGAATCTGTGAAGGAATAAAGGCTTCTCTGAATCCGTCGAGGTCTGCCTCCTGTTCCTTTTGCGCTTACAGTTCTCACATCCAATTCAACAGCACCACAATGTCCTTTCTGACTTGCTGCCTTGCCTCCACCACAAGGATGGAACACAAACAGCACCATTCTTCCAACACCCCCAAACTCCCTCCGCTCCCACCTCTTCAGCCACTACACTTGGGATCCCCAGCCTGCAGCCAGCCTCACTGTGTGGACTATCCATGTGAGTGTCCATGGGAGTGGAGGCTCCATAAGGGGAGAGGCAGCACTGGGCAGGCAGAATGGTATGCAGCTTGTCCTAGGCTCTCGTACAGCTGGAACCCATTTGTGGCAGAGGTGTAAGGCAAAGCCAGCTGGGTCAGGTCAAACTCCTGACTTCCTGCCCCATCTGTGGCTGTCCAGGTTGCCATCTGGGTTTAAAAGGCTGAGAAATGTAGGAGAGGAGGGGGCACCTCAGGAGACTGGTCAGGCCCCTCGTGAATGGGAAGTCAATTGGTGCAGGAAGCAGAATCAAAGGAAAGTTCTCAAAGGACAGGGTCTAGGAAAGTGGGCTTTGTGTACTTGAGGCTGGTGAAAAGGAGGGACAGACTGAACCCTGCCTGCTTAAGACCTTTGTACTGAAGGCGACTGCTGTATCCTGGGGCAACGGGAGAGAAAACACTTTAAACCTGGATTCCAGTCCAGGTCATAACAGCAGTTAACATTTATGGTGTGTCTCTTCCTTGCCTTTCTATTTTTGGCTCTGAAGAAGCAGATTTCGTTCGTTAAGCCTTCTTCCTCCACCTGTGCATCAGATTTCTCCCATCAATTGGTCCTCTCTCTTTGGCATTGCAGTCTTTTTTCCCTCTGCTGGTTCCTTCTCAATTGCCTAAACACCATGTATTTCCCTATGTTACCAAACAACAATAACTTCCCTGCCAAGATTTCACCACCCAAGCTCTTGCAATGTAGTCAATCCTCCTTCTCCCTCCCTCCTTTGCACCTTTCTTTCCTGCTTCAAGAAAGCCTTTCTTAACAGAGGTTCTCTGCATGCCGAGGACTCCACAAGTCAGCATTACTTCTTGTGCTGTGACCTTGGGCAAACTGCTCGATCCCTGAACCTCAGTCATTTCATCTGCAAAGTAGGAAAAATAACAACCTCATACTGTTGATCTGAAGATTACAACCAAAGTGTCATTGATTTAAAAGGGTTTTAAAAACCCATGATGTGCAAAATTTTATCAAAGATATGGTTTTCTAATTCCAGTAGCCACCTGTTTAAAAAATTATGACTTCTGCAATAATAATGGAAAGCAATGCTCTCCAACAAATTCATGCTACAAAAAAATGAATAGTCGTTCTTTTCTCTTTCCGCTGGAACTTTTATGTTTGTAAAGAGCACCTGTATTAGGCCAGGCATGTTTAGTACAGCATTTCATCTAGCCCTCCAACAGATATTGACATTATTACATCCATTTTTAAAGGGAGAAAATAAATTGCCCAAGGTCTTAAGATTGTTAAATAGAAAGCAGGAGTTTGGACACAGTTCTCTTTAACAGAAAATCCCATACTCTCTCCACAAAAATGTTAGTGTATCTCAAAAGACCAAGTACCAAACCTCACCTCATTCTTGTGGCCTTTATTTCTTCCTTGTATGGTTTTCCAAAAGAAAGTCTTCTAGCTATCCCTGAGAAGAAAAACACTGCATAAATGTTAATCTTTCAACCTGGAGTACCTTCGCTCAAGTTCCGGACCCCCGTTCCTTGATCCTGAAGACCACCACTGATCACTGCTCCTACCATACTTTACAGCCTCCTAGATTCCTAATCTCTGTCTCCCCAGTGGGCACTGTGTTTGCAGGTGAGGTGCACGGATATCCCTCGATTCCTATCCCTGGATCCCAGCACTTGGCTTTGGCTTGATTCCCACAACTCAGTTCCTGATAGCCCTGTACAGCTCTGATCTTGATCTGAAGTGACTGGGGCCTTGTCACTGCCTAGATGAAGTCTGCTGAATATCCTCTTAGGGATCACAGAAACTAGATTCCCATCTTTGGGGAGTGTTTACTTGGCAAGAACACCACATTCTTCCATTGCTTGAATCACAACTAAACAGTTACATTTTATCTGAACTCTAGACCCAAAGCTTCACTCTTGTCCCATCCAGAGCAGAACCCTTTAGCTACCTGTTATTTCCCTTGTACCTCTGCCTCATTACTTCCTCAGTCCCAATGTTGTCTTTTTAATTTTTTTTTTATTCAGGGATTTATATTTTCATAAATTTGTTCTGCGTTGATCTCTTTGCTAACCCAATTATGAGCAATTATTAATAATGTTCTTCCCTCACAAACAACACTTATTGTATATGTGTGGGAAGAACATCCATAATCCTATCACACATGAAACAAAAACAAGAAAGAAGCACATGGGGATTTTGAAATCTTTTTTAAAAATATTTTTTAGTTGCAGATGGACACAACACCTTTATTTTATTTATTTATTTTGATGTGGTGCTGAGGATCATATCTAGGGCCTCACGTGTGCTAGCCAAGCACTCTACCACTAAGCTACAGCCTCAGCTCCAGGATTATGAAATCTTACTGTCAATCAATAATCACCAACTACGTTGGAATATAGTGTGTCAAATTACTTAATTCACATTTGTATAATATTCACATTTTTTACATACTATATTTAAGAAACTGCCTGTTTACTATATTTTTAGCATCGTCATAGGTCAATACTCAGTCAACACATTCTTAATGATTTTTTAAGTCCCCTCCCCTACTTCATATTGTGTGATACAAGGATAGTAGAGTAAGATAAAATAATTTGTAGAATTTGCACACTTGAGTTGTAGTCTGTAAAAAAACAACACAGCACTGCATTCTGTTACAGAAAAACTGTAAAGGCCATTCTCACTAAAACAGCAGAGATAATCTTAGCCAATATGACGAAAGGATAGTTTGGTTTGCTATGGACCCTCTTTTTGTGTGTTTCCTATTGCTATTACAAAGTGGAGCAGAGGCTGGAATTTCCAATTCTTGTTTCAGGTGCATTATTACTAAGATATAATCTTCTTATGAACTTGCTTCAAGTGTAATCCTCATGTGGAAAGACTTTGTCCAATTATTTCTATGGGAAAATTTGCTAGACTCCAATATGCTCCATGAGAGATTTGGCTGTAATAGAAGCAACAGCTCTTTGCTATTACTCCAAATGTGAAAACTATATACTTGTATTTTGGCGGGCTGCATTTCCCATAATCCATGTTCTCCCGGTGCTGTGTCAGAGGGAAGAAGTATCCTATGCTTATAATCTATATAGAAAATGGACTTTTGATTACACAGATGCAAAAATACCAAAACTTACTGAAAAATCTGTTGTGGTAGATTGTTCCTAAAATGACTGTACTTGTTCTTGTGTATGTATCTCTCATTCCACATGTTTTTCTTTCAATGTTTCTGACACTCTTCCTGTGACCGGTAGAGGTCTAAGTTCTGTACCCTTCAATCTAGACTGGGTTTTGTGACAGTTCCAACCAAATGATTTGGAGGCAGTGATGCTACATGACTTCTGAGGTGAGTTTATAAAAAGGATACAGCATTCACCTAGCTCTCCTTCTCAACACACGTTAGGATACCTGATCCTGTATGTAAGCTGTCAGTTCAGCTATCCTGAAGTCACCATGCTGGAATGAGTAGTGGAGAGGCCCTTTGGAGAGAGAGTCATCCAAGAAGTCTCGGTTGTACTAGCCCTTGGCTGTTTGAGTCTTTGGCATCAGAAATGTAAGTGAGCCAAAGAAATCTGTGGGCTCTGGCTGACTCAAAATAAGACCCTTCCAGATAGTGACTCCATAGGGCATGCATTATTCAGATGGAAAACAATAGGAAAACATTACAAAGTATGCAAGGAAACAAGTCAACACAAGCAAGACTCAGCAAGCACAACAAATGGGAGAATTTACATTCCAACAACAATAGAGAATAGAGCAATGTGAAAGGAACTTCTAAATAAATGTGTTTAAAATGTTTAAAGAGATAAAGTATAGACTGACAAAGTAAGATGCTATGAGGGCTGAAGTTATGGGTCAGTGGCAGAGCGCTTGCCAGGCATGTGTGAAGCCTTGGGTTTGACAACAGCACCACATATAAATAAATAAATAAATAAA
>JAJEJO010000208.1:263503-274969 GCA_020662805.1 Glaucomys volans
GATGCTATGAAAAAAGAATACATTTTAAAAATGAAATGAAATTCTAGGTGTTAATGAATGAAAATATAATGGATACATTAAAAAGAAGATTAAATACAGCGTCAAAGAGAATTAGGGAATTGGGTAACAGATCTGAGAAAATTAGCAAACACCAGCAAAGAGAAGTAGAGACAGAAAATATAAATGAAAATTTAAGACTTGGAAAATAAAATGAAAGACTCCAACCCATATTTAATAGAAGTTCTGGAAATATAAAATAGAGAAAAACGCATGCTATAGGGATAGGGAGAAGCAATATTTGAATACATAAAAGGTGAAAATTTTCCAGAATTAAAGAAGAAATTGGAACTGGGCATGGTGTGCACACTGCTGTAATCCCAGCAGCTCTAAAACCTGAAGAGGAAGATTGTAAGTTCAAAACCAACCTCAGTAATTTTGTGAGCCCTGAGCAACTTAGCAAGACCCTATCTCAAAATAAAAAAATAAAAAGGGCCAGGGATGTAGTTCAGTGGTTAGGTGCCTCTGGGTTATTCCCTGGTACAGAAGAAGGAGAAGAAGGAGAATAAGAATAAGAATTTTGGGCTGGGGTTGTGGCTCAGTTGGTAGAGTACTTACCTGGCATGCGTGGGGCCCTGGGTTAGATCCTCAGCACCACATATAAATAAATTAATTAAACAAAGGTCCATTGACAACTAAAACAAATTAAAAAAAAAAGAATAAGAATTTCGGTCCTCAGGTTAAAATGCATACTAAGTCCTGAACAAGACAACCATAACCAAAACCCACTTAGACACAAAGCAATAACACAATTATCAACTGAATAAAAGGAAATATTAAAATTTACTAGAGAAAAAAATATCTATATAGCAATAATAAGCCAACTGCAGACTTCTAATTAACCAGCAGTAAATACTAAAATGTAATAAATAGTGACTTCAAAGTGTTGGTGTTAATAATTGTCAACTTAGAATTCCATAGCCAATGAAATTATGATTCAAGAGTATGAGGGAAGCCGGGCGCGGTGGCGCATGCCTGTAATCCAAGCGACTTGGGAGGCTGAGTCAGGAGGATCGCAAGTTCAAAGCCAGCCTCAGCAACTTAGCGAGGCCCTAAGCAACTCAGTGAGACCCTGTCTCTAAATAAAATACAAAATAGGGCTGGGGATGTGGCTCAGTGGCTGAGTGTCCCTGAGTTCCATCCCTGGTTCCAAAAAAAAAAGAGTATGAGGGAAAACAGGATGAGAGACATAAAGAGACAGAAAAAATTTTACTCACATACCTTTGGTGAATGAAACCAAAAACAACACACTTCCCCAAATCAGAAATTCAGCCCAAAAGGAAAGAACAGAATACAAAAAGCAAACAATATGGAAAAACTATGGTAAAATATGGTGGTAAATTTAATAACTATGAAAGTAGTAACAATGATGACTAGTGTATCAGAGCATTTAAAAGTAATGGGGTGAGGGTGGGAGTACAGCCTGGTGTCAAAGCACTTGCCTAGCATGCGCAAGGCCCTGGCTTCCAAACTCAGCACTGCAAAAAGATAGAAAAATCAATCAATTAATTAATTAATAAAAGGGAAGAAAAATACAAAAGGTCCAATGTAGTTTATAGAAAGGGAACTTGAGAATAAAAGTGGTTTTTTTTTTTTTATTTAAGGGTATATTGATAGGAGGAGTACAGAGAGTGACTAACTTTGGATATTAAATATAAATGTTAATTAATATTTTAAGGATAACTTAAAAAAATTGAATAGAAAGCATATGTTTCTTTTTTTCTTTTCTTTCTTTTTGTTGGGGTGGGGAATGGTTTACTGGGGATTGAACCCAAGGGCACTTGCCACATTCTCATAGTATTTATTTATTTATTGAGATAGGGTTTCAATAAGTTGCTGAGCTGGCCTCAAACTTGCCATCCTTCTGCCTCAGCATCCCAAATCACTGAGATTACAGGCATGCTCCACTGCAACCAGCTAGAAGGTATACATTTCAAATTAGTAGAAACATTCAGAGAAAAGGAACAGAGTAAAGAAAATTCAACAAAAAGAAAAAACTAAAGGCAAGAAAGAAGGAAGGAAAAGAAAGTTAAATGCGTACAAGATGAGATGGTGCTAATAAATCCAAAGATAGCTGTCATAATGTGACAGAGAGTGCTTGTTTTCACCAAATCTGTTCTGTCCTTCATAGTAATACAGCTGTGTTTGGTCTATGGCCACCCAGCTAGTGGCCTCATGTTTCTGCTGTTTTGCTCCTAAGTGTGGTCATGTAAGTTCTGGACAATGGTATTTAAGCAGATGACATGTATCACTTCTTGTTGTAGGTCTTCAGAAGTTGGGTTAATGTTCCTTCACGTTCTCTCCTTTCTTCTGTAAACTGGAGCTCCTTAACCAGCTTCCACCATGTGGATAAGAACAGAGCCTTAGCCGGGTACAGTGGCACATACTTATGATCCCAGCAGTTTGGGAGGCTGAGGCACAAGGATCACAAGTTCAAAGCCAGCCTCAGCAACAGTGAGGAGCTAAGCAACTCAGTGAGACCCTGTCTCTGAATAAAACACTAAATAGGACTGGGAATGTGGCTCAGTGGTTGAGTGCCTGTGAGTTCCATCTCTGGTACAACCCCCCAAACAACAACAACAACAAAAACAGAGCCTTAGATGATGGAATGGCAATGCAGAACAAAGGAGCATTCCCAGCAATCTGGACCATTTATCTCCTACTGCTCGAAGAGAAGGAAATAAGTACTGGGTGTGAGAAGGCAGGGGGAAATGATCTCTTTCTTAGAAGTTTTTACTCTAATTAATGTATGTGGTAAATGAAAACAGTCTAAAGGGCAGACTCTTACAATGGGTCAGTAATATAAAAATGCAATTGTTATTTAGAAGACACACTAAAAACACAATGACTTAAAATGGTTGAAAATAAAGAAATAGGGAGCTAATCTGGGCAACCATTAAAAAAAGAAAGCTATTGTATCATACAAAACAGAATTAAGATGAAAAGACAATGGATAGGTGTCTTAGTCTGTTCAGACTGGTATAACAAAATCACAGATTAGGTGGTAGTTTATAAACAATAAAAAATTATTTCTCCAAGTCTAAGGCTTTGGCAGATTTGGCGTCTGGTGAGGGCTGGCTTCCTCAAGGGGATGGGGGCTGGAGCCTCTTTTATAATGCACTAATCCCATTCATGATGACTCTCCATCCATGACCTAATCACCTTTCTAAGTCCTCCCTTCCTAAGGCTGTTATCTGGTAAGGATTTCACCATATGGAATTTGGAGAGATATAAACACTCAGACCACAGAAACAGGAAAACATGTAATGAACTTAACTAGGCAAACTTGGTTATCTTACTCTGCGATGTATACTGCAGAACGATAAGCAAATTGCTTTATTCTTTTCTAGCTTCAGTTTCCTATAAATACTAGCAATAATGTATTTTTTGAAGAATTATGAGAATGAGATGAGCTAATGCATGGGATACTGATTTTTCTATAGCCATAAAAATGTCTTGAACCATGTCACATATTTAATTCTTTCAACAAACATTTACTGAGCACCTACTCTGTGTGAGGAACCAACCCTACTGGGAACTAGGAAGATGGAGGTAGGTCAATCATAACACTTGCCACTGGGGAGATTAAATGTAAAAACTGAGTTAGGCAAAGTCTGCTAAGGGATTATAGTGGGGGGATGGACAGAGAAGGTATTTTAGTCACTCAGCATAGAGACAGTGGCTAGTTTTAACCTGCTGCAGAGTTGGGAATGAATGATTTCATAAGAAAGGTGACTCTTAGGGTGAATGGTGAAAGATGAGCAGGTGTTTGGACAGACTGAGTAAGAGGAAGAACATTCCATAAGAGGGCACAGCATAAAAATAAGTGACCTGATAGGGCACTGCATGCAAGGAACTCAAAGTGTTTGACAAGATTGGAGAAGTAGGCGGTGGCTAAGATAGTGGAATTTTACCCTCTAGGCAATGGGGAGTTATTGACAGGGGTTACTCAGGGAATGATTTGCTCAATTTTGTACTTTAGAGGACGTGGCTTCAGTCATCCTACTAGAGATAACTGGTGGAGGTGTAACCTGCTTAGAGGCAGCTAAACTAATAAGCAAAAGTAATGCAAAGTTTTAGGAACTTGAAACAAAAGACTTGAAACCTGGGAACAGTCGTGAATTAAGGGAAGGTGATGGTCAGGAACCATGGGGAATGGGAAACAATGGAAGGAGGAAGAGCCTGGGATAATTTCTAGGTTTCTCCTTTTCTTGACTAGGTAAAATTGTGGCATTTACTGAGAATGAGACAAGAGAGAAAAGTCAGCTGTTAGGGAAACTAACTTCTGTTTTAGTCAGGTTGAGGTCAAGGGGGACATGTGAGTAGAGAGAGATTTTCTGGTAAGAAGTTGGCTTTACAGAACTGGAGATCTGGGACAGGGATGTCATTTAAGAGTTATCAGCAGTTGGCAGTTCAAATCAAGGCAGGGGAAGGTCTGATAGACCACTCATTGTTTCCTGGGTAGCAAAACAGCGCAAATTGTTTAGGTACCCCAATATATGAGGTAGCTGAGCAAGAAATATTCAGATAATATGACTCAATCATCGTGGAACCAAGGAAAAGGATAGACTCAAGAATCAAAATCTAGTCGACAATGATAATGCTGCGGGCAAGTCAATTAAGAATTGTAGAACATCCAATGGTTTGGGGAATCTTCAAAGCCATTGGGTGACCTTTGTCAGTGTAGTCTCAGTGGAATGGCAGGCACTAACAGACTGAATCAAGTGAATGTTTTTGACTCTGGAAAATGTGTGAATGCACTTGAATAAAGGCCGTGAGAAGATGCTGATAGAAGGTTTCTCAAAGTTCGGGAGAGGAAACAACCTGTATAAAGTCAGTCACTCTTGGATTAGAACTAGATGGAAACTATATTCAGTGCCAAGGAGATGATCTGAAACGTTATTTGGAACGTTTTTTCCTACCCACAAAGGACGGGAGAAGATGACTTGCTATTTAATGAGCGCTCGCGGCGTGCCAGCCCCTTCCCCTAATTTCAGTGTAGTGCTAAAACTGGAGCGCAGATGGTCTCAGCCCATCACGGCTTTCTTTCCACGAAACCGGTAATCATTAAAAAAGAAAAGCAGCACTTCTCAAGCTTAACCTCTCTTGCAGATGGTAACCCATCTGCAGCCTTCTTAACATCACAAAGAAACCATCCCTGGCGCAGAATGTTTTGGAGCGGTTCGGGAGTGCGAAGAGCCCCCTCGCTCTGTTGAAGCCGGTTACGGTCCAGTGTGATTTCCTTCAAGCCTCGGCACCCAGAGGCGGGGAGGCGCCTACAGCTCGGGCTGCAGACTCTGGTGGAGAGCGGGAGAGGGAGAGGGGCGCTGGCAGGCGTCGCCTGTACTCGCTGCTACGGCCGCTATGATCGCCCACACGGCGGCCGCCGGGCCCCGGCTTTCCCCGCTGCTCCCGGCCGCACCTCAGCGCCCGGCCCCCGGGGAGGCCGCCCCTTCCAGCGCAGCCGGCCGGTGCCAGTGACCACCCGGCGGCCGCTTTCGGTTCCGTGCCTTATAAGGCCCGACAGGGGGTCACGTGCGTCCCGGGCCGCCCGCCGGGAGGAGGGGGCTGCGGGGGGAGGGGCGGGAAGCGGGGAGGAAAAGGGGAGGGAGCCGGGGGCGGAGGAAGGAGCGAGGGGCGGATTCTGCGGCCGTGGGAGGCGGCGGCGGCAGCAGCAGCCGGGAGCGGACCGCTCGGAGCCGCGCAAGGGAGCGGGACCGAAGAGGAGAAAGAGGAGGCGGCGGCGGAGGAGGAAGGGACCGGCGCGGGGGCGGGAGAGCGCGGCGCGGCGGAAGCCAGAGGCGGCGGGAGGGCCGGTAGTTGCCCCCGGGCGGGAGCCGGGGCGGCGGCGGCCGAGAGGGACCGCGACGAAGGAATCGCATCCAGCGACCCCGGCGGCGGCGGTGGGGGCCGGGGTCCGCGCGCCCAGGCGGCCAGCCGCGGGCGAGCGCGATGGAGCCGCAGCACGTGCGCCCCGCGAGTGGCGCCCGCAGCCCGACCTGGGAGGAACCGGTGGGTACCGCGCCCGCGCCCACCCCCTCCGGCTTCTTCTCTGTCCCCCCCGCCCGGGCCGGGTTCCGTTCAGGAAATGGCCAGGGATGAGGTCCCCAGCTGCTTCCCAGCCGGGGCAGCGCTTCCTCCGCCGCCCGCGCGCCTCCCGGAGCGCCTTTGTCCGGTCGGCTGAGGCTTTCCCGAAGGGGCCGTTGGCGACCCACTGGTGACGGTCCTTACGGGACCGCTTCCGTGCTTCATCGACTTTTCAACTTTTCACTTGATTTTCGAGCATGGAGTGTAGGCAGAGGGAGAGGAGAAGGCAAGGCTGTGCGGTCAGCGTGTAGGGCTGGGACGAGATGGGTCTTCCCTCTTGAGACTGCTTCCTCGCAATCACCTGGGCGCACAGGTTTCTAAGGACTGCCGCCTGGGGAGGCAGATCGCTGGTAGAAGCCCAGAACCACGCCTCCGACTCCTGTCGGCCGCTACAGCCACAGGCTTTTGGAGGGGTCAAGGGGTTTTGCCGGGGATGAAGCCAGAAGCTAACTTCGCTTTCGCCTGGGATTTCGCTGCACACGCAACTCGGAGGTTGAGTAATTTTAGGGTCCAAGAGTAGTGTGTGCATGTTTCGTGTGTGTGCGAGGATAAGGAAAAGAAGACCAAGGGTCTTTGGATTTATTCCCCCAAACCCCTTCGACTTATATTTTACAACTCAAAACCAGAACCATCTCGCATCCCTCCAGGGATTCTACCCAGGAATCCCGGTGCCACTCAGACCTCCGTAATCCATTGTGGGCTGCTTTTCCCCTGGCATCGAATTTTGACTCTCCACGCCCTGCCTGGATATTTGCTACTCCGTCTTGGTTGAAATTCTGAACTGATCAGAAAAGCCTCGTTCGAAATTTCTGGTTTCACTTGTGTTGCGGATTATAAGTTCGGATTCTATTTTCTCAGGGACTCCGGAGTTTGGTCCGGCCGGCCCTCAGCCTGTTGAGAGCTTCTAGGTCAGGTGCCAGGATTGGTTCTCCTTTTTCTGTTTTAATATGTACACTCCAGCTCCCTTGCCCAGGGTACGTTTTTCTGCCTCCTGTTTCCTGACCTTTCAAAAGTGTCCTTGGACTCTGATCCATCTGCATCTGCAGCTGTTTTTGCTTTTGTGAATTTGAACATGTTGTTAGGTCGTCCATCTGCTCATATTTCTTCTATTGTGGTTATCACTGGGGAGTAAGTTATTCTTGAAATTAAAAATACAATTCAATTTTGACGTTTAAATTAAAGATCATTGAGAATTATATCCCAGTGACCTGATTTACTCCTAAACTTTTATATTTGAAGTCCTTTCAGAACCTGGATACTTTAAGCCAACACCAATCACAATGGGAAACACCTGGTCTTATGTAGTGTTTCTTTGAGGTACTGGGGATTGAACCCAGGGGTGCTCTACCACTAAGCAGTATCCCCAGCTCTATTTATTTTTCATTTTGAGAGAGGAACTGGCTATATTGCTCAGCCTGGTCTTGAATTTAGGATCCTCCTGCCTCAGCTTCCCAAATTTTTGGAATTTACAGGCATTTGCCATCTCATCCAGCCCCTTCTCAGAAGTGACAAGAACAAAACCACTCATTTATTTTCTTGCAGAAAATATTCAGTACCAGTTCCACCACCAGGACCTTTAAAACTAGAGCTCTGACAAAAATGTGTGTGTGAACTATGACTCTTATCTAGAATGTAGAACTGGCTTTTAAAAATTAGGTTCATTTTCTTTAAATGTGGAAGGCCTTTGAATTTGCTCAGCAAATGTTTTTGTCTAGCACCTGTTAGATAGTGTTTAACAACACAAACACAAATCATTGTCTTCAGAAAGCTTGCATTCTTAATTCAACAGAATGTTTTGTTCCATATATGTTAATAGTTTCCCCTCAGAGAGTCCAAAAAACATGCTCAGAGAGCTCAGATATGTGGCATAAAATATTTCTGATGAATTTGAAATGTTGTGGTCATACATGTAATGACCACAAGGTCTATTTTAAAACTAATAAAGGAACTTCTCATTTAAATTCTTTGTGGGAAAAAAAAAACCCAAATTATTCAAATTACTCAAAAGGGACATATACAAGAAAAAGGAGGAATGCATTAGGGAAAAAAAGTGTTTAAATGTTAAATATTTCAGGCTTGTGGAGCAAAAGGGAGGAGACATCAGCTTAATCTAAATGTTTTGAAGGAACACAAATTATCAAAATTGGGTTCTTGACCTTTCGATCAGTGACCTCTTTAAGACTGTGATTGAAGCAATGGACTTCTTCAAAAGTGTACTTATATGACATACTGTCATGGTCATTTGCCTAACAATAGAACAAATTCTGAGAAATGCCTTGGCGGTTTTATCATTGTGCAAACATCCCTGAGTGTACTTATACAAATTAAGATGTTTATAACATCACTAGCAGATATAATCTTATGGAACCACTTTCTTACACACATTTTAAACACAATTTCAAGGGAATCAGATATTATGAAAGCCAATCTGTGGACCTTCAAAGACGTCAGTTAAGAATACCTATTTGCACTTGGACCCCATTTCTAAGTTATTTAATAAATCTTTTAAAATTCAAAAATAGGCAATTTTATGCTTTACCATAAAAGTGTGCTCATTTACATTTAAAAAGAATATCCAGTAGTAAATAAATGATATCACTGTTATACTTATCTTGTTGCATTATCCCTTATGGCATATAACAACATACATGCGAGCAGTATTTTCATTCTTTTTTTTTTTTTTTTTTTGGTACTGGGGAGTGGAACCAAGGGCACTCCACCACTTGGCCACATCCCCAGCCCTATTTTGTATTTTATTTAGAGACAGGGTCTCACTGAGTTGCTTAGGGCCTCGCTAAGTTGCTGAGGCTGCCTTTGAACTCCCAATCCTCCTGTCTCAGCCTACCAAGTGCTGGGATTACAGGTGTGCGCGGGCCTCATTCTTTTTTGATGTAATCTAAAAAGTGATAATATTAGTCTACTCTTCAGGCAGAAGAATGAATGAACTCTTAAGAATGGATGCTGGCTAACTGTAAAGAAAACAGTATTTCTTTTCTTTTGTTTCTTTTTTTATAGTGTTGGGGATCAAACCCAGGTCTTGAACATGCTGGACAAGGGCTCTGCCACTAAGTAATATCCCAGCCCAGAGAACAGTACTTCTTGTTAAAAATGCACTCATGTCTGCCGCTGACAAGCAGTTGCTGGGACTTGATGACATTCTTTGTTTTGGGGGTAAATGAAGTTCTTTAATTAAATGGAGCATTTAAATTAGCTATTGGTCCCGCAACTCTGGTTAGGGCATTGGGCTGAAAAACGATAAATGTTAGCATTTAAGTTTCTGTGTATTTTCCTTAATGTAGCTTTTGAATGTTATCAGGTCTCAGTGGAAACAGGCATTACCTAAATTTATAATCAATTAAAAAGTATTTTGTTGGTGGGTATGGGTTGTCAGGAAGATGTTTAGCAGTCCTAAGTAATATCTTGGGGGAGGGGTTAAGTAGAATTGCAGCTAAAACTTACAAAATGTAAGCGTCTTTACAAAGTAGTTCTTAGTGGAGGGGTATTAGAGTACATTTTACCTACTCCATTTTGTTTTTATTTCCAAATGATTTCATACCAGTTAGCTCTTGTAAAACTATCCAAATTTATGGCACATTAGGAAAAGAAGAGTTTCAAAGGAATAGGATTAGAATATAAATGAGAGGTGACAAATATAGTTCTGCATTATGCTTAGATGATGAAAGATTTTTGCCTTAGGTACAAGAATGACCACATCTATGCACAATTGATACCACAATTGATCTCAAATCTTTTTCCTTCAGATAACAACTAAGGAAATTTTAATAAGATGAAGTTTTGAATGTTAAATTCTGAATATGTAAGAAACAGAGTATCATGGAAATTGTTCCAGTTTTAGTGAAGACACTTTTTCCAGGCATGTACTTGGTCAAGTGGCAATGTTCCTTGCTTATGTGTTTCTTAGATCAGGAATGGGAGTCCAAGAATGTGACTTTTTAGAAGTGCATAGGTGTCTTCAGGATATAAGGTGTAGCATTCTGCCTGTTCATCCTATCATGTTTAATGTAAAACCACAGAATATATAATGGGATTTAAAAATTGTTAATGGTATTAGTCCTGTTTTGTTATGAGTAGTGATTGATAAGAATATATTTGTAGATAGTTATATATAATATTCATAAAGTTGGTATGAGCATGACATTTAGCTATGATTTATGCATCTTCAGTATATTTTTAAATGGTGCAGGAAACCTCAAATCTCTAACAGTAATAAATATTATTTTAATATATACAATATATGTATATATTATATTAATTTATTAAATAATAAATAATAATCTTTATTAGAGATTCCTTAAAAGTCTCTCAGAAGAAATGGTTGAAGAGGATTTTGATGAGCTCCCTTTCTTGGGAAGCGATGTAGCATTTCTTCATTTTCCTATACCATATTTTCATCCTGAGTTTCTTCTTCTTTTTTTGGTACTAGGGATCGAACTCAATGGTGCTTAATCACTGAGTCACATCCCCAGCCCTTTTAGAAACAGGGTCTTCCTGAGTTGCTCAGGGCCTTGCTAAGTTGCTTAGGCTAGTTTTGAACTTGTGATTCTCTTGCCTCAGCCTCCCAAGCTGCTGGGATTATCAGTGTGGGCCATTGTGCCCAGCTCATCCTGAATTTTTTTTTTTTTTTTTGCTGTGCTGGGGATTGAACCCAGGGCCTTGTGCTCCAGGCAAGCACTCTACCAGCTGAGCTATATCCCCAGCCCTACATCCTGAATTTTCTATGTGCTAGAGAAATTAGAGAGCTAACTGTGAGGTCAAATCTTTATAAGTAAGTACTACATTTACTTTGAGGTATTAATTGCCCAGTTTCCTGAATGTGAAACTGTTTTAAAGTATCTCTAAGCAATCAGTGTTTGATTCAAGTAAGAAATGTGATCCAAGCAGGCACCTTGGCGCCCACCTGTAATCCCAGTGGCTTGGGAGCTGAGGGAGCTGAGGTAGGAGGCTCAAGAGTTCAAAGCCAGCCTCAGCAATTTAGTGAGACCCTAAGCAACTGTCTCTAAATAAAACAAATAAAGACTGGGAGCTGGGCGTGGTGGTGCATGCTTGGCACGCCTGTAATCCAAGCGACTTGGGAGGCTGAGTCAGGAGGATCGAGAGTTCAAAGCCAGCCTCAGCAACTTAGCGAGGCCCTAAGCAACTCAGTGAGACCCTGTCTCTAAATAAAATACAAAATAGGGCTGGGGATGTGACTCAGTGGCCGAGTGTCCCTGAGTTCAATCCCTGGTTCAAAAAAAAAGAAAAAAGAAAAAAAGATTGGGAATGTGGCTCAGTGCTTAAGCACCCCTGAGTCCCCCCCCCCCC
>JAJEJO010000208.1:275369-306081 GCA_020662805.1 Glaucomys volans
TTTTTTTTTCTTTTACATTAAAAGAGGGCTGCATTAAATTTATTCTTTCAAAAGAGCCTTTACTGGATGTCTTTTACTACCTTGCTAAGTCATAGACTTATCAGCAACTGAATGCCAGATGGGGATAAAGGCCTTTTTTTGATTATTTTTCTCTTAAAGAATTTCCAGCAGTATGTTTCTAGATATAAAATTACATCTTTATAGTGCCAGAGGAACTCTTCAAATTCATTTTGCTGGGCTCCTTTTCCTAAGCAGATAACCAAAACTAGAGAAGTCATCTCTGTGTTAGCGTTACATGGCAGCAGCCTCCTTGTCTTGAGGATATAAACTAGTCAGCACATTTTACATTTTAATAAATTTAATCTATGGTATTGGGATTTGCATACTCTTTCTTAAAACCTATTAGAACTGTCAGCCCTAACACAGAAATCGGATTATTGTTGGGAGTGGGATTGCAACTAGAAGGGGAAAACCCAGATTCTTAGTTGGAGGAAACTTAGGTCAAGTCAACCAATAAATAAATAAATTAATTAAATTAAAAAGGAATGTGTACAGAGGGCAAGGACATATCAGAGACTGAATGCTTTATCCAGGTGGAGAGACTATGGTCTGGCAGGAACTTTTTACCCTATTTAAAAATATAGCTAACAACAGTTTGGAGTTCTCTGTGACTGACAAGAACAATTATTTTAGTATCTTTTCTTCAAGCCGTCCCAGACTGTATGGGACCTTTGATGTTCAGTGTGCACTACCTGCAGTAAGGCTGCTTTTCTCAAGTGCCCACACAACCTGCTCGAAAGGGACGACTTCTGAGTGGGGACTACAGCTTGTTGATCCCATTTCCTCCCTCTCTAGTCCTGGTTAGGGAGTGGCTCTCTCAGGACTTCCCAGTGTGTGTGGGTTTTTTTTTTTTTTTAACTTTTTTTTCCCCCCTGGTGTTCGGGTACTGGTGTTCACATAGCTCCAATGTGTTGTTTTCTTCCAGGCAGTCTGTTAGCACTTCAATGAAGGCATTTATTTAGCACTCTGTCGTCTTGGGCTGCGTGTCCTTTCTTGTTTCTGCGCTCTTTCTACGCCCTTCCCAGTTTCCTGTTACCAAAGGGGATCGCTCTTTCTGAACGAAAAGTTCTCAGAGCATAGTTAAACCTCCCGGAAAATGCCCTTCTCTTCCGTGTGTGCTGGGTGGGGGTTGGGATGGGCCCAAAACTAAACACCGCGGTGGAGAGCTCTCTAAGGACCCAAACTCCCAGCAGAGGCCAGAGAGGTCTGGTCCTTGGAGTGGGGCTGGGAGTCGTGAGACAAATGGGGGAGAGGGGACTTTTATTCTGCTGGAACCATGCAGCAAGGCCCAAGTGTCTGCAAAGATTCGGTGACCAGGAGGTGGTGGGGTGCTGTCTAGGGAGTTGGGAGGTAGATCCAAGTCCCCTTCCTCCTCAAGGGCCATTCTTGCTCTTGCTGCACATAACCAAGGGAGCGAGCATCGTCCCTGCCAGACCTGCGGCGGGATTGACTGTTACAGAGGTTTCCTGCCTCCCCCTCCCTCTGGTCCATCCTGAGGATCCCAGACCCTAGAAGGACTAGGAAGGTGTTTGCCTTGTCCTGTAGTCATCCTGTCATCTCATCTTAACCAGCGCTGGTCTTATTCTGAGGTTGGGTGCACAGGGGTCCCAGTCAGGAAGGGATCTGCGTCTACAGTGCTCCATCGCACAGAGGTTCTGGCGGGAATGGGGCAGAAGAGCCTGTCAGGTCCCTGACTGCGGGGCATCTGGTCCCTGGTGACCCTTTCCCGCGGGGGTGGCTGGGGTAACCGAAGATGGCGGCAGCAGCTGGGCGCGGGGTTCCGGGCCCTGCCAGGGCAGAGCCCACCCTCTGATCTCCGCCGCCCCCGCCGGGCGGTGCTATGTCCCTGCAGGAGTCGGAGAGGATGGCTGGGGCCAGCGGCCAGCACCACCCTCCAGGCGCCGCGGGAGGAGCGGCTGCCGGGGCCGGCACTGTGGTCACCCCCGCCGCAGCGGCGGCGCCGGGAGAAGATTCATCTGACAGCGAAGCAGAGCAAGAGGGACCCCAGAAACTGATCCGCAAAGTGTCCACCTCGGGGCAGATCCGGACCAAGGTGAGGCGGGTAACAGGGCTGCGCGAGCGTGGGAGTGGGCGGCAGAGGAGCCGGGAGGTGGCGGGAGAGCGCCCGGGGCGCAGGGAGCACGCGGGGCGATCCTAGGAACGTGGGGAGGGGCGGGGGCGGGGCCTGGAGTGTGGGTGGGGCCTGGGGCCAGGCGGGGCCAGGGAGGGGTCTGACCACCCAGCAGTCCGGGCTGGGATTCCCGGCCAGCGAGCTCCGAGTCTTCGAGGGTGGGCTTCTCAGTCCTTCGCAGGCAGGGGCGGAGGAACCCGGGACCAGCGGCTTGGCGGGAGCGTGGGAAAAGCTGAAAAGCCGTTTCGAGTTCCCAGTTAGGGAACTTAAAAGAATTGTTCTGTTTTTTCCTCCTTGCGGGCCGTGACTCGGTAGCGTGTGCACTGTGCGTGTGTGTAGGCCGAGCAGCTGGAGCTGCAGTGCGCCCGCCAGTTTCCTTCCAGTGGGCCACAGGCTGCTCCTCGCTCGGCCCAATCTGGGAGGGTTGGTGGGAGGTGACACCTGGCAGCTTGTCTGTCTTCTGTGGCTGGCTGGTAAGCAGAAGCCATGAACCTACGCCAGTGGTGAATGGTGCTTCTTGTTTGAGCACTCACCCTCGAACAGGGCAGAAAGTTGGTTTTCCTGATCCGGAGCTCCCGTGAAGTGCAGAGTTGAGACCACATATACACGGTTGTTTTTAATAATAAAAAGATGCATGTAATATGGAGGTTAGGAGTATGTTACTGTTTATGGGACTTGTGCTGTTGGCCTGTACGGTTCCTAAGTTGTCTTAATTTGATCATGAACACAGAAATAATTATGGATATTAAGGGATTATTTATATATTTTAATATTCCGTCTTTAAAAATCTTCAGTGTTGTCAGTGGAGAACTTTCCTGAGGAATTTGAAAAGGGAACCATAAAATTATTGGGTTTGGGTGCTCCCTTTAAAAAGAAATTTGCCGCTGGAGCGCAGTGGCACATGCTCGTAATCGCAGAGATTTAGGGGGTTGAAGCAGAGGATCACAAGTTCGAGGCTAGCCTTAGCAACTTAGTGAGGCCCTAAGCAACTTAGTGGAACATGGTTTCAAAATAAAAAAAAAAAAAAGGGTTGGGAATGTAGCTCAGTGGTAAATGCCCCTGGATTCAATCCCCAGAACAAAAACAAAACAAAACAAAACAAAAATTGCAGAAGTCATTCTACAACTATTTTCATGAGAATTGGTTTCCTAAGGTCAGTGGACTTGTGGTAATAGCTAAGATTATACTCTTTAATTTTGGTGTTATCTATGGTTTGGGGTAAAGCTAGTTTATGAAGACTAAAAGTAAATGTAAAAAGCATGTTTATTTTTGGTTTTCTGTTTGATTTCTAATAAAATAGTGAGCACATTTTGCCATGAATACAGATAATTATTGATCTTTGGATAAAATGTTTGAATTTCAAAAGATGAATACTAGAAATTCTGCTATTTATATTTACATATGTTAGGGTTCACATGAATTCATCAGCTATTCATATGTGAACACCTTAGATCAGGACCTTAGATTACTGAGACCAGTGAGCCTCAATCTTATATTCCACAGCTCACAATCCTGAATGTTTATATATTCTATAATCTTCATGAATTACACCTTCTTTTCCTTTCTTGTTTCGTGTGTGTGTGTGTGTGTGTGTGTGTGTTTTACTGGGGATTGAATTTAGTTGCACTCTGCAGTGAACTGTATCTCTAGCCCTTTGTATTTTTTCTTTTGTGGTAGGGTCTTGCTAAACTGTGGAGCCTAGCCTTGTGCAGTCCTCCTGCTTTAGCCTGACTTGCCTTAACCTCCCAAGGCATTGAGATTACAGGCGTGTACCTCCATGCCCAGCCCAATAATCTCTCTTCATACATGCTGATTCTCAGGGAAGAAGGTGAAGGTGGTGAGGGAATGTATAGAATGAAAATTGCTAAATTTAACTGTTGATTCTCAGACTTCAATTCTAGTCCAGGTAAGAATTAAGGGAAGAATCTTTAGAAAAAGATAGTCTCTCCATCCCTTTTGCAGGTGTATAAAATGGGAGAACCTGGTGGACAGGAGGCCCCAGGACTAACTTAAAGTCCAGTCATATGTAAGACAACACTAGCAGTTCCTGCTTATATATTCAGAAGATGCACCAAAAGACCACTAGGGCTGGTAGGTTGGGTTTACTAGTGATGGCTTCAATCCTGGCACACACGTGTAACTGTATTCATATCTCTGCATGTGCTTGTGTGTATATGTTCTTTCTTTATCAAGCATTTATCTGTATATAAACCCAGGGCTTAAAGAAGAGTATATTGTATATAGAAGGTAAAAATATTTCTTGAATGACTGTATATATTACATACTTTCATATGATGCTTCCAATATATGAATATCATTAACACAGGTGTAGTATTTTAGTACCCTTTATTATCCTTAGGGTTGTAAAGCTGTTTAGTAGCCAGTTTAGGTTTAGGGTGAAAAAAGGCTGCTAACTTAAGTAATTACCTTATTTTAAGTGTTCTTTGTAATATTTTAAATGATTTGAATGTTAGTAAAGGACATTAAGTTACTGGTGACATTTGAAAAGTATTCAGACTTATTTTTAACTGAGAAAGTAATATATCATGCATATGTTAAGATATTCAGACAATAGTAGAGGCTACATGTTGATGGGAAGGTATTGAATAAAAAATAATCTCCCTCTTACTCCAGACCTCTGGTCTCCCCATCAAAGGAAGTCATTGGTAACACTTTCTTTCTTTCTTTTTTTTTTTTTTTGTGATGCTGAGGATTGAACTCAGGATGTGTGAATGCTAGGCCAGTTCTGTATCACTGTGCTATACCCTCAGCCCTAGGGATGACATTTTCTTGGTGTGCTTCCAGAAAATTTCTATATACATACAAGAGTGTGGGTATGTGTGTGTGTCTATGTGTAAAAAAATATACATATAAATGTGTGTGTGTGTGTGTGTGTGTGTGTGTATGGTTTTTTTGGGGGATACTGGGGATTGAACTCAGGGACTCTTGACTGCTGAGCCACAGTCCTAGCCCTATTTTATATTTTATTTAGAGACAGGGTCTCACTGAGTTGCTTAGTACCTCGCTTTTGTTGAGGTTGGCTTTGAACTCACAATCCTTCTGCCTCAGCCTCCCGGGCTTCTGGGATTATAGGCACATGCCACTGTGCCCCACAAACAAACAAACAAATAAATAAATAAATGGAGATTATTTTTGTAGTGGCTTTATATATATATATATATATATACACACACACACACACACACACACACATATACACACACACCCAGCTGTTCCTAATGATGGGAATATATTCCATGATGGAAATACATTCCATTATGTTAGATTAAATTATGTGAAATTTCTTTTTTAGCAGGTCAAAATTGGCCAAATATATGAAATTTCACATGGTTCAGCCTAACATGGCACGTGGCTTAATTAGCCAGTGTTGTGTGGAAGGAAATAAAGGTTATTCCAGGACAATACTTTAATCTCAGCTTTTTGGTAGTGGACATGTTGACTTTTTAAATAGGACCGATATGCTTTCAAAGTCAGTGTGGCTTAATAAAATCGTCCTGTAGGTCTTAGTGCCCTCATCACACGCCCACGTTGGAGACTTTTGTTCCCCTTTCCATTTTCCACCCCCCCATGGCTTTTTTGTGTGTCTTGCTGTCCTCTTTACTATTTTTCTCTTTCTCTCTTTTTCCTTGTTTTTCTCCTCTGTATCAGCTGAGTGGAATTTCAAGTAGTTTCATCTGGGGACACATATGCTAAATACTAGGTAATTGTAGAACTGCCCTTATTTCCCCAAGGCAAAAAGTCATACAAAAATGAAAATGGTTCTGATATGGGAAGCCCAGCAGGAGCAGAGCATTACCACTTCCTTCTCCTTACCCTTTCCTAATATTCCTGAGTTTGTGGATTTTGTGCTCTCTGCAACATAGAGAATGACACAGGTATATACTGAGAATAAGACACTTTGAAAGAATAGTAACACAAACTCACACCAGTTGGGTTTTAAACAGGAGTGTGAAGGAGGCTTTACATGCTTTTTGTTGGCTCATGAATACCGTAGTCTTTCATTTTTGCAGGAATGGCCAGAGAAACCTCAGTCAGCTTTTAGGCTAGATTGTTCACCTGTCATGAACAAATGGGAAGGAACTATGTCAAAGACTTTTTCAGCTATTGAGTCATTTTGGCTAAGGTCATGAAACTTGTGTGTCAAAAATACCTCCTGATTAGATTCATTGTGTTCTCATTTCTTTTGAAATTTATATGTATTTTTATGGTTAATTTGTTTTGAGGGGGTCATTGGGGATTGAACCAAGGAGCATTTGACCACTGAACTACATACCCAGGCCTTTTAAAAACTTTTTGTTTTGAGTCAGGGTCTTGCTAAATTGCCGAGGCTGGCCTTGAACTTGTGGTCCTCCTGTTTCAGCCTCCAGAGCTGCTGAGATTATAGGCATGAGCCACCATGCCCAGCATTTTACAGTTAATTTTGGACAGCCATAATTGAGTCCTTAAATTTAGGGAAGACATAACTAAACACTGTAAAGATATTCAGAACTTTGTGACAGTGTTACATGTGGATTAAGACATCTCTTTACACCTAGTAGGAAAAGAATAATGTTCACATTCTTCAATTAGTATCTTGGTTTTAATTTAACATGAAGGATGTGTAAATAAACTTCTGTACTTTTATGGTAAGCAAAATTTAAAAATATTGATGTATGATTTTCTTTGCTTTATGAGATGTAATTTATGCAATTAAAACATTATTTTTCAACATTCACCCTAGGAAGAGTAGACTGGGGAAGACATGCTCAGTGTTTTTCATGCTTTAGGTGGCAGCGTGTTAGTAGGTCACAATGGTTTATATCTAGTGTTTAGAACTAAAACAGAATGAATTGGAAAATGTTATTTAAAACTCTTAGCTGCAGTTCTGGATGGAAACATGTAATTGGGCAACAACCCAAATAGGATGAGAAACAGAAAAATGGCCAGAAAGTGTTAAGAAATGAGAATAAAGTGATATTGACAGGTTTATTGTTAGAAACTAAATATAAAAATGAGTGGCAAGTAGAAATTTCTACATGTTGATCAGTGATGAACAGGAAGATATCTCAAATGATAATCAATGTTCATCCATGGCAGAAGTTGGCCAGCTTTCTAGAAGGGACCTCATAGTAGATGTTCTAAGTTTTGTAGGCCATGAGATCTCTGTCAAAATTACTCATCTCTGAGAACGATGGTTACCAGGCAGGGGACTGAAGGAGGGGTGGAGTGATGCTGGTCAAAGGGTATATTATTAGGTAGGACAAATGGGTTCTGGAACTTACTCTGGACAATAGGCTGAGTTCTGTTGTAACTACAGAATGCTTACCATCCTTCATAATGTGTGTGTGTGTATATATATATATATACATATATATATATATATATTATTTTTTTTTCTTTTTGCGGTGCTGGGGATTGAACCCAGGGCCTTGTGCTTGCGAAGCAGGCACTCTACCAACTGAGCTATATCCCCAGCCCCAGAATATATTATATACTTGAAAATTGCCAAGAGAGATCTCAAATGTTCTCACCACAAAAAAGTATGAGAGGTGATAAATATGCTAATTGACCTGATTTAAGAATTTCACAATATATACATACATCAAAATATGTTCTCATATACCAGAAATATATACAACTTTTATTTGTCAGTTTGACCTTAATTAAAAAAAGAAAAAAAAGAAAAAATATTTACCTGAGTGCCATTGTAGGGTAAAGCAACTATGGACAATACTTATGTGGACTGTGTTCCAATTCAGTTTTATTTAAGGACAATGGCATTTGAATTTCACATAATTTTCAGGTTTTACAAAATATTATTCCTTTTTTAATGAATCTCTTTAAACATAAAAATCACTTGTTGACTATATAGAAGCAGGTGGTCAGCAGGCGTGGCCCATGGATACAGACTGTGGGCTGTAGATGACTGACCAGTTCTAGAAGGTAGAAAATGGCATCGTTGGCTTTGCAAAGCACTGCAGAGTGAAGGTGCTGCTAAATACCACCAGCACTTAAGGAACCAAATAAAGCTAGATTTCAATCCATTTTAAAAATTCATCTTTGTAGAACATTTTATTTTTAGCTTGGTTTGCGTCTTTGCTTCCATTTTAATGTGAACTAAATATAGACTGGAAACTCTGACTCTCGGTTCAGTAATATATGGTATAACAGCTTTCTTTCCATTTTGATTACAAGTTAAACATGATATCCCATTATTAAAGATAAGAGACATGATAAATAATTTACTAAACCTTTACATATGACTTAAGATGCGTTATTTGAGGGTATCTAAATTTAGAAAGCTGTCACTTAGTTTAAGGTTGCATGTTTACTGCGTGATGGGAGTGGTGAAAGGTTATATGAAACCACTGTTATAAAGGACCCAGGGCTTCTTTCTGTTTCCAGGGTACAAGGTTGCACTTATTGGATTTGTTAGGCTTTACTTACTCAGGAAGTGTGTTTATAAGCAAAGGTTTTAATTAAAGAGAGTTTGTTTTACATCTAAGAATAGACCTTTGGAAAAGACCATAACATGTTAGTACATTGCAGTTTCCCTTGGCAAATTTGTTTGGTTTTGTTGGGTATTGAGAAGACTCTGTGACTGGTTAGTCACTTGAAATACATTTATATTTTTGATTTGGTGAAGTGACTTAATGTGACCAACAGCTATTATTGATAACAGTTTTAATTTAGAATTCAGTGTGTTTCCATTTTTATATAGTTGCTTTTTCACCCAAAATGAACATGGATGGTATTAATTCCCTCCCTCCTGTTTTTCGTTACAAGGGTATTTGGAGGACCGTTAGGCTCTTGTTTTGCATCAAGGAAATATGATTAATTTTATCATGTGTGGAACTGGAATCTCTAACCTTCTCATGAGCCATTTGAGTACCAGAAATTTTTCAAACCAGAATGTAATTTGGTATCATCAATTCTTTAAATATGTTTGCTGTATTTATTTCAGATTTCCTGTTTTTTATTTTTAATTAAAAATTTTTTTTTTTTAAAGAGATGGGTTCTTGTTGTGTGGGCCATGTTGACCCTGGACTTCTGGGCTTAAGCAGTCCTCCTACCTCAGTCTCCCCAGTACCTGGGACCACTCTTGTGCCACCGAGGTCCATAGCATGCAAGCCTGTGTGTAGGCAGCCTGTCCTTGTCTCCACTTGTCCTCCTTCTTCCTCTCTCTTTTCCCTGAAATTCCCTTTCTCCTGTTCCTTCTGCTTCCTTCTTCTTCTTATCCCTGTGTTTCTTAATTTGCTAAATCTGTGAGCATATCTCTCTTCCATGTTTTAGGAATTCAAAGGCCAAAAGTGTTTTGAGTGAAAACCTAAGAGTAAACATTTGAAATGAGAATTTTGGAATTAAAAATTTTAGCTGAAGTTTGTATTAATTTTAATTAAAATGAACAAAAATCTTGGAATCATTTAAAAAACATCCTCAGAAGAGCTAATTTAGAAGAAAATGCTTCTTGGTACCTAATATTCCGATGGGTTTTCAGATAAACTGTTAGTTTCACTTCTATAAGTAAGACAGTATTTTTGAAAGGTGATGATATATCTTTTAAAAAGGGGAAAGATTTATATGATCTGAAGAGAAACTAGAATATGATGATATAGCTTTAAAAGTAATTTTCCATTTGGCCTATTAAGAGAGATTTGAGGAAAAAATATGAGTAAAATTTATTTTTAACTGACAGAGGAATGAAAATGACAGTTTCTTTCTCTTTTTTTTTGGCCCAGTTTTCACCCCCCCCCCCCCCAATGGCAGTCCCGGGGATTGAACCTAGGGGAACTTTATCCCTGAGCCATACCCCATCCCTTTTTATTTTTATTTTTTATGATACAGGGTTTCCCTCAGTTGCCCAGGCTGGCCTTGAACTTGGTGATTTTCTTCTTTAGCTTCCCTAGTGGCTGGAATTACACGCTTGTGCCACCATGCCCACCTACCCATCTATTTTATGTAGAAAAGAAAATGGCAGGAATGTATACCTGATATACCATTTTGAGTTGGATTATTCACCCATACTCTGGTATTACTTTAAAATTGTATATTACAGTATTTGATAGATACTTAAGAATAGAGACTGTCTCTGCAGTTTGTGAAGCGTAGTGGTGAAGTGGACAACCAGGCACCCAGCTTCAGAGTGAGAGCACGTTCGATAGTATGCATCTATCTGTGTGGGCTTTCCTTTTTTTTGCTCCTTTGCTGCCCCTCATTTCACGCATTCAAAAAAATATTTATAGTGTTTGCAACACTGCTATGGGTGCCAGGGATAGAACAGTAAGCAAAATAAACAAAACCTCTGCCCTCCCGGAGCTCACATTTTAATGCAGGGAAAATTTATGAACCTATAAATATGTAAAATGTGTGGCGTATGAGAAGGTGAGAAGTGCTATCCAAGGAAACAAAGCTTGGATGCTAGTAGGGGTGGAGTAAGAAGGGACTGCAGAGGAGAAGGTGATATTTGAACTACAATTTTGAGGGAGCGAGCTATGTGGTCCTCTGTGGAAAGAGTAGTCTAAGAAGAAATAGTGCTTGAAAAGATAAGAGACCAGAGTCACAAGGAGGAGATCAGTGGGGCCGAAGGGGACTATGAGGAAAGCTGAAATGACTCAAAAGTAAGATACTGTGAAAAAAGGGTTCTTAATCAGAGTTCCATGCATCCCTAACTTGGTTGGGTTTTGGAAAGCCCCCTGAATTTTATGTCTATATACATGCATCTCAGGAGGCTAAAACTATTGATTTGTAAAAGGAAATTGTAGGGCAGAAAATAAAAGGTTGATGACAAAACATACATTTTTACACCTACAATACTATTCTATTCTATGGTAATATTGATTGAACCCTTGAAATATAAACCATCTGTTGTCATTGTCATTTAGAGAAATGCTAAAATTGGGGATTTAGTGAAATGAAATAAACAGCTGCACAGAATAGCACAGTTCCTCAGAACAATTAGATAGTGCTGTATTGTTGTGACCTTGAACATGTTACTTACTGTGACAAAGAATGCTATGCCCATCCATATCTGTGTTTCTCTTATTCTTTGAGACCCACGATTAGACTTTATTTCTCCTTTGCAGATTGGTGGGTTATGTGATTGAGTTTCTGGCCAGTATAATACAGGTGAGAATGATGTCTCACTTGGCCCCTGAAGCTCTTTGGGGGATAATGTGCACTGTTTCTTCCCTTATCTGCCGGCTGGATATAGATTATCTAGTGAGAGGTGCCTGAATTCCTGAATGACTTAATGGAGCAGAGGCCTGTGTATTATTCTATCCAACTTCTACTAGCTATAGTCAGTGGATTGTGACAAAAGGGGGAGATATACTTTCATTGTGTTAAAGTTCTGAGATTTGGACTTTGTTTGCTCTAGCAGCTAGCATACTCTGACCTAGACTCTTCATTTCTCTGGATTGTGGATTTGTCATTTGCAAAGTGGTTGATATAGTGATTCATATTGTTTAGGGGAGTAATGATAACCAAAGAAATACAGAGTATTATTTTGCACTCATAATTATTTTTAAAAATTGGCATAAAATCTTGATAAGTCAATGACTCTTGATACACCTGCCTTTGTAGTAATTTAATCAGTAGAATATATCGACCACTATCCTTTTTTGACTATTTAAAAGACTTGATAAAACTATCATATTTTTTTTACAGGTCATTATTTCATATTTGAAAAAAAAGTTTTTTCTACTGTGAAAGACCCATGGGATATAAAAACAATCTATACTGTAGGAGCACTGAAGATAGCCTTGCTCTACTTGATGAGTTTACCTAGGGCCAACCTTGTTTCTGGAGTAATGTATATTACAAGAATCTTATGAAAATATACTTTTCCATTTTTTTTTTCTGTTGAAATGGAATCCAAGGCTTCATGCATGCTAGGCAAGCATCTCCACTGAGCTACATCTTCAGCCCCTTTTATTTTGAGACACTAAGTTGCCTTGGATAGCCTCTAAGTTGCCATTCTTCTCAGTCTCCCCAGTAGTAGCTGAGCCACCACACTTGGTGAATGTTTAATAGGAACAACCACCTGGATGTGGTAGTGGAAGTAACTGGCCTGGTCAGATTTTGGGGCTACCATGGCCAAATTCACTATATCTTGCATTGATTTTTGGATCTTGTCTCCCCTTCCTCAACTCCTGTTTACCCCTCAGCCCACTGCCATCTAGCATTGGCCTACCCACTACTTCATGAAACTTCTTTTGCAAAGGCCCCTTAATTGAATTGCCAAAATCCAATGGTCTTGGGTGGGGGAAGGAAAGATAGTAGACCGAGACAGACAGTATTACCCTATGTATATGTAAGATTATATGAATCGTGTGAATCTACATTGTGAAAAAAAGGATATATTCCTGTGTATAATTATATCAAAATGGGTTCTACTGTCATGTATAATTAAAAAGAACCAATAAAAAAAAAATTCCAGTGGTCTTGCCTTAGTTTTCACTCAGCTGTATTTGTTGCCAAATTTGGATGCTGTTGACCATTTTCTTCTCACATCTTCTGCTTTTGAAATTTAAAGTTCTCTATCTTGTTACCCTTTTTACTGCTTCTGAGTCTCTATCTGTGATACTTTTTCCCATTGCTAAGTGTTTTTATCAGGAGTGGTATTTTAGTTCTCTTTGCATCTTCCTTAGTTGACTTGTTCAATTAGGTTAGGATTTGACTTCCATCATTCTGCCTCTTGCATATACTTCTCTAGAGATCTGCTTCTCTGTTTCCTTTACCTACTAGACATCCCTTGTAGTGGGTCTCACCACCAGCTCCACCTCATGATCCTCAAACTGAGCAGATTTGGACACAGTCTCCCTAACCCTGGCCAAAACAAACAAACAAACAAACAACAACAACAAAACCAACCTATTTTTTATCCTGTAGAAGAGTTTGCTCTGGGGTTAACCTTTATCTGGTTAATCATTTTCATTAGTTCATTTGCTTTCAACAAATACACAATCAGTGGCTGTTGTGCTTCAACACAGTGTGGGTGTTAGGGACATTAGAGTGTCCAAAACACAGTTCTTGCCTTCATGGAGTTCACCGTCTGTCACTAGTCACCAGATTTTTATTTAAAAAGAGTTCCATTCTTTATTTTCATGTATTATCTCATTTAATCCTGGTGATAAAACTATGGAGAGTACAATTATCCTCCCCATTTTGCCATGGGTTTCCTTTCTGGTGTATTTTCTACTCTATGGCCAGAGTTATCTTTATAAAAGAGAAGTATGATGCTTACTGCATTTGTATAAGCTCTGAGACATTGCCTGTTATTAGTGGGATAAAGTCTAAATTTCTTAGCATGGTTTAATAGGTCCTTTTCATTTTAATGCTAAAATACCTTATTATTCATTCAATTAATATTTATTGGCTACTATTTATTCTAGGTGCCGGGCTGGCAAAATAACATAAAACGTTCTGTCATAGAACTTATATTCTGTTGAGGGAAAAGTTAACAACCTGAGGAACATATATATTTATATAATATGTAGTGTAGGTGTTCATAAGCATAATGAAAGACAATAAATAAGGTAAAGAGAGAGCAATGGAGTGTGTGTGTGTGTGTGTGTGTGTGTGTGTGTAAGTATAGAGTGTTTTGGTTGAATTTATCCAGGATGGACTTTTTTTTTTTGGAACCAGAGATTGAACTCAGGGACACTCGGCCACTGAGCCACATCCCCAGCCCTATTTTGTATTTTATTTAGAGACAGGGTCTCACTGAGTTGCAAAGGGCCTTGCTAAGTTGCTGAGGCTGGCTTTGAACTTGCGATCCTCCTGACTCAGCCTCCCAAGTCGCTTGGATTACAGGTGTGTGCCACCACGCCTGGCTCAGGATGGACTTTCTTAATAAGGTGGTACTTGAATGGAGGTCCCAATGAAGTATCGTGAACTGTACAGATACTGGGCTCACAATACCTCAAGCAGATTCAATGCCATGACATTCCAGTTATGTTTTCTGCCACTGTTACCCTCTGTTTCATGCCAAGCTCTTCTCTGCTTCCAACATAAGGCAGGTATTTTCCTATCTCCAGCTATTTGCATATGTCCCTATTTCCCAATTTCTGTCTAATTTCTTTTTATATACTGTGACTTTCTCACATTCCATACTGTATAGCAAGCTTCGGAAAAATAGGAGAGGACTAAGAGACCAAGAAGAAGGTTAGTAGGTTAATATTTAGAGCAGGGGTCATGTTCAGTTAAAGATGAATTATAAATTTGGTCGCAAGCTTTCTAGAAGCCAAAGCTGCAAGAACACTTCCAGAAATTTCCTGGTAGTGGCAAAAATGCCCTCTAGATTTTAATGGGAAAGAAAGCTTTCCAGCTTTTCTTGGCAGGACAAGAATGTGTTCTATTGGACTTTCACTTAGTGATGCTGAGGGATGAAGTGCCTGTTCCCATCACCTACATCATAACACAGACTCGGAAGGCATCCTTCTGTGTCCTCTCTCAGAAGGTCCAGACGTAATCCAAACTTCAGCTTTGTGACAGCAATTCTGTGGGGGATTTAAATGAGGCATTTTTAGTTATGGCTAACTCCAGGCAGCATAAAATCCAAATTATTTTTGAAGTTTGAATAAATGTTGTGTACTTTAAACAATCCTTCCATTAAACTGGATCTTGACTAGAATAGTTTTAAAGTGTTGTAAAATCTTATGTTATCCGCTGTTTTTATTTTTTTCAGGTTCAACTGAAAAGAGGGGGTTGAGTGGTATGTTCTTAGCAATTATGAAAAGGAAAATCTGTGTACAAAAAAATGATGAAATCATTCTGCAGCCATGTTTTAGAAAATATGTTTGTAGAGTTTCTTGAGCACATTGCAGAATATTAAAAGGGGTATACATTTTAGGATTATATGAAAATAGTATTAACCCTATGCACCCCTCATAAATTATTGGAGACACTTGGAGAACCACTGTTAGTACAGTGTATTTGGATTACTGGTTTGAAGAGAGTGTATTTGGGACTTACTGATTTGAAGAGAGTGCCATGAGTATATCTAGATGAAGAGGCAGAGCAAGCAGAAAGAATAGCAAATGGAAAGGTCCTGAGGCCTTCTGACAAACTTGACAAATTCCCGTAACATTGAGTGGCCAAGGATGGCTGGAGTGAGAGGGGACTGACTAGCTGGCAAGAAAGTCCGAGAGGCCATGGGGTGGGGCTGAGTGATGCTGCAACAATTTCCTGACAATTTCGCACATTGGTGGGCACGTAACTAGCACACAGAGGCTATGTACTGTATCAATATTGAAGGAGTACAGTTGCTGTCCTGTAGTAGATTTAATCTTTTTTTTTTCTTCCTGGTGGAACCAGGGTCTTGTGCATACTAGGCAAGCACTCTACCAACTGAGCTACAGACCCAGCCCCAGATTGAATCTTAAAAATAAAACCAATATCCAAAACAAATCTTTTAACTGATGGGAGAGAAACAAAGCAGTAGCTGGAGCGGGATCCAGAGGTCAAGTGAGAGCTTTTAAAAAGTGAATGATACTTTAAGAAGAAATAATATGTTTTTGGCCTGAGGGAAAATCATATAGTAGTTGAAAGGGAAGATTAGATACAGAAAAGAGAAAGGAAAATTGCCAGAGCCATGTCTTTGTATGTGTGAGGCAGGATTGGGGTAATGCGAGGAGCAGGTCTTCCCTGGAAGCATCTCAGGAAACTCAGTTTATCCACAGAATGGGGTAGATGCAAGGGTAGGAACTTCTGAAAGTTCTTTTTGACTGTTTTGATTTTTGCAGTGGAATAGGAAGCTAGGCTATCAGGTGAGAATCAAGATGGAGGAGAAAGTATTAGAGATCTGAGGAGAGAAGAAGGGTAAGAAATTCTTGAACAGGGGAATGGGAAAATGGGTCAGAGAAATGCAGTATAAATATCAAGCTGCATTTAAGGCACATCTGAGTGGGGTGACCATGAAATTAAAGTCAGCACCATCAGCCTGGTTGTGGGACCATGTTCAGTGTCTTGGGTGGAGTAGGTGGAGAACTGGGTTCAACCATGGTTGCAGTTTGTCTAAGTATGGCCAGGGAAGAAGGGCCAAGGAGATGGGAGGTGAGTACAAAGGGGAGGTTACAGTGACAAGCTCTGGAATTTATGTTGGGCTTGAGTCAGAGTCTAGGGAATAACCATTGGACCAAGAAGCTAGGAGAGATGGAGCCGAAGATTGTTGACAAAGATCAGCTCCAAGAATGAAATTTTATTCAGATTTTAAAAAGAAAAAGAAAGACGATGAAAAGAAACTATATAGTTTTAATTATTTTGAAATATGCTTTAGAGAGGCATTAATAGTAGGTTTTACTGGGAAAATGTGTAGGTCATATAAGCATAGCTGGGGGCCCTGCTTTAGTAAAATACAAATATTTTACTTAGAACATGAAAAAGAAAGTTCTCCAAATGAATAAATAAATCTATTTTGGAATTTAAAAGCACATTCACAGAAAAGTCCTGCAATGCATTAACTAATATGAGTCCCACTTACAGTTCTTATTGGGTAAGTTATAAAACCTGTAAACCTCACTTTCCTCATAGGTAAACCCTGGAAAGCTGTGAGGATCGACAAGATAAAGTTCACAGCTCATGCCTGGCCCATAGAAAAATGTTATGTTTTAACTACCTTTAAGAATCTGGAGGTGAATGGAACTTTTTCCAATAGGGTGCCCTGTTCTTAAAAGGATGCAAGCGAGGGTGGTGCTAATGAAACCTTGCAGTCAAAGGGAAAGAATTCCCATGCTTGTCTTGCCTCTGGCAAGCCAGAAACCAGAGCTTTTTGATTGTAAACCTTTTGTAGCTTGGGTCTCATCTGAGAAGTAGACAGCGATTTTTATCATAGATCTAGTTAAGATTCTGCAGTAGGAAGGGAAGAATGTTGAAGGAGATCCAATCTTCTGTAATAAACACTTCTACCTTATCATCCTTTTATGTCACAACAATTCTAAATTATTACCTAAAGAGTATTCATGATCTTGCTCCTCCTCTTCTTAAAGAAGAAGCACTCTTGCTTGGTGGATCAACTCCTTCCTTCTCCTTTGTTATGGATAGTTGTGGATATAATGAAAGGATGAGGAAAAAATCATCCTGTGGCATTATAACCTTCAGGCCCCGTGTGTTTGGAGCAACTGAGAGACTGGAATAATCAGGCAATGCAGGGTCTTGACTTTCTTATACAATAAGAGGGCAGGCAAATCTGAGGATTGTGTGAATCATTCCCTGGGAAATATTTGTGCAAGGGAGGAGGACGAGGTTCCATATGGGCAGGGAAGAGAAATAGTGAGTAAAGTGTGGATTATGATCACCATCACGATCCCATGTTTATCGCTAGGCTGATAAAGGCCGAGGAGCGTGATGTCCTCTTTCATTAAGACACACATGTGGTACAACACGAGCATGTGATCTACAAAACATGATGAAGCATTTGTACGGCATGTTCACAGCAGCATTATTTACAAGAACCAAAAAATGTAAGCAACTCAAGTTTTCATTGATGGATGAATAGATGTGGTGGATACATATAATGGGAAATTATTCAGATTTATATAGGAAGAAAATTCTGGCACGTTACAATGTCAATGAGTCTTGAGAACATTATGCTAAGTGAAATAATCCAACCCATCAAAGGACAACTACTCTGTTATTCAGCATGTATGAGGTACCTAGAGTACTAAATTCATAGAGACAAAGAATAGTAGTTGCCACCGGCTGGGAGAAGGTGGAATGGGAATTTTTGTTTAAAGGATTTGGAGTTTTCAGTTTTACAAGACTTAGAGTTCTGTGAGCTCACTACATGCAAACCAGTGCGTCACCACAGGGCATTAGACATGCGTGGATACTTACTGATTTTGTAAAGCTAAAGAAGCTTTTGGTCTCTCCAGGTACCATGTTGGATGAACCTGCAAATGAAAGGTTCCTAAAACAAGCGATTATTAATGAAAACCAGCATTTTTTGTTGTACACAGAAGAATGGCAGTTGTTTGGTACAGAACTGGCTAAAACTTAAAAACAAGTTTAATTCAGACTTGGAAAAATGAAGGGGGATGGGAATGGGGCATCAGGTTGATCATTTTAACTAGCTGCCATTGGATCAAAGAGGAAGGGGTGATTATTTTATCACTTTGGAAAATTAACCATGTAGCAAAGAGGGATTTAGGCCAGCATTTAATAAAATATTGAGTTGCTGGAAAAAAACAAAGTTCTGTGGTTGAATCATAGTAATGATAGCACAACAGTGTGGATGTGCTTAATACCACTGAACTGGACATTTAAAAATTGTTAAGATGGTAAATTTTATGTTATGTGTATTTTACCATACTTAAAACACTATAAAGCAGACTTCCAGAAACAAACTCTTAAAAACTCAGATAATACAATAATATTTGTGTGTTTGTGTGAGGTAAAAGTGAAAAACTTAGGAAATGTGCAACATCAAGAATACTATGCCGGGCGTGGTGGTGCATGCCTGTAATCCCAGCACTTGGGAGGCTGAGACAGGAGGATCGTGAGTTCAAAGCCAGCTTCAGCAACTTAGCAAGGCTCTAAGCAACTCAGTGAGACCCTGTCTCTAAATAAAATACAAAATAGGGCTGGAGATGTGGCTCAGTGGTCGAGTGCCCCTGGGGTTAATCCCCAATAACAAAAAAAAAAAAACCCAGAATACTATGAAATTTTGCTAAGGGACAAAAAGAATTTGGGTGCTGTATATAGTGCAGTTCTTCTGTAATTTTTATATAATTACAACTGTGACTGAAAATGATGTGAAAGGTTAGAAAATAATAGTTACATACTGAAAAGGAAGAGTAATGAAGAGGTCCCTAGCCAATCAGATGTAATAAAACTTAGCACAAAACCCCCCAAAAATTAATTTGGCCCGGATATGGAAATAAACAGAAAGATCAATACAACAGAATAAAATTTAGAACTGTGCCCATGAATATGCAATAAAGAGATTTCAAACCTGAGGGCAAAAAGATGGATTGGTTACTCACTAATTCCTCTTGAGGCAACTGACTTACCATTTAGTTAAAAAATTTGAAGCTCAATCCCTATCTCAGCCTAAATACTGCATAATTTCCAAGTGAGTTAAAGATCAAAGTTATAAATGAATCATAAAAGTACTTGCCTAAATATAGATAAATATTTGCATAATTCAAGGCTGGAGGGAATTTTAAGATATAATGCTGAAGAAAGAAAACAAAGAAAATGATTATTAGATCCTGACACTTTGAAGCTTAGTGTGAGCCAACTTACAAGGTAAATAATTTCCCAACTACTCTAATGTTTAACCAGAAAGATATTTCTTATTGTTTTTTTATGACAAAAAATCCAATAATGAAATGTTAGATTAATTATGCTATGTGCATAGAAGGAGATTACAGTACCATGGGTAGACTTTCATCTCCTTTTTGTTACATTCATGTGTATATGTACATATATAGATGTCAAAAAAGGTAGAGTAGACTGGACACGGTGGCACATGCCTGTAATCCCAGGGGCTCAGGAGGCTGAGATTGGAGGATCATGAGTTCAAAATCAGCCTCAGCAACAGCCAGGTGCTAAGCAACTCAGTGAGACCTTGTCTCTAAATAAAATACAAAATAGGGCTGGGGATGTGGCTCAGGTGGAGTGCCCCTGTGTTCAATCCCTGGTACCCCCCAAAAAAAGGTATAGTAGGAGAAGAGAGAGAAGTTTCTCATTGTATAATGGATTTATGAGTGTTTATTATCACTTATTTCCATTTTAAAACTTTTTTTTTTTGCAGGTTATTTGTTTGCTTTTATAATAAGAAAAACTTTAATTTTTGAATGTACTTCATTGTGTTACAAAAATGCAAACAAATTTGGATTCTCATACTCCATTCAGGAATTCAAACTCCATTCAGCTTGTATTAATAAAACACATCTAATAAAAAGATGGCATAGTACTTCTTATTTCCAGAGGTAGACTAAACATTTTTGTTGGAATAACCAAAGATAAATGGTATTAGTCACCTAGCAGTATGCATTAATTTCTCTGTTCCCTATATAAAGAGACAACTGAATAATTCAGTAATTTATAATTTCTGCAAAAGTAAGAAAAAGCAGAAGAGCCCACATGGTGTGATTCCATGCTTAAAAACATCATTTTAATTAAGATGTTGAGATATTAAAAGCTGAAAGTCTGCATTGCCTAATTTTTATTATAAGCAAAGGCTTAAATATTTGTAATAAAATCAATAGTCTTTCAAAGGTTTTGTTAAAATTTGCCAGATATTTGTAAATTGATTTGTAAACTGAACTTACCCTTAAGGTTGACCTAGGTTTTTAAATTTGTCCTTAATAAATTGAATATGAACTCTTAAGATTGATAATAGACAGCTGTGGCTATTGGTCATACTTAAAAAACCTTTTTGAACAAAAATGCTTAGCAAATGATAATGTATTGACAGAATATTAATGGGAACTCATTTGATAAAATGTACTTTTTGGCAAAAATTTCCTTTTTCAGCAGAGCTTAAATGTGGGAAGAATGTTGTTTTTTGTTTTTTGTTTTTTTTTTTTGGTACTGGGGATTGAACTCAGGGGCACTCCACCACTGAGCCACATCCCAGCCCTCTTTTGTATTTTATTTAGAGACAGGATCTCACTGAGTTGCTTAGGGCCTCGCTAAATTGCTGAGGCTGGCTTTGAACCTGCGATCCTCCTGTCTCAGCCTCCCAAGTGCTGGGATTACAGGCGTGCGCCACCACGCCCGGCAACAATGTTTTATATACACAAACTAGTGAAAATTTTGGACTTTATAAGACAAAATACATGATTCAGATCCATGATCTCAAATGACGAATATTAGGGAAGTGTTGCCTTTTTTAATAACTGTGGAGTCAGAATTCATACCTTCAGGTGTTGGGCAGTCTTTTTAATATACCTTGCTGATGTTTATTGAATTCAACACAATCTTTAGTATAGTTTTTCACATAAAGAAAAAAACATTATACACCGCTGTACTTAGCATTTTACATGGTTGATCCTCCTTATTCCCAGCTCCCATATTTGCTGATTTGCCCACTCACTAAAATATATATGTCACTCCAGATTCAACACTTCTGGTGCTTTCATGGTCATTCCTGGACATGCATAAAGTGTTGAAAAATTTGAGTTGCTCAATCTGCGTGTTCTCAGCTGAGTCTGAACCAGGTGACACTCACTCTGCCTTCTTTTCAGCTCTAGTTCTGTAAACAGTTGACCTTCTTGTCTATTTAGTGGCACTTTCCTCCCCCATTTTTGTGCTTTTTATTGGTGATCTCACTTGTTAAAAATGCCCCCTGCCCCATTTAGTGCAGAAGTGCATCTAGCATTCCCTATCACAAAAAAGCTGTTATAATGTGTATTAAATAAGCTTTGTTCAGGCATGAATTATAATGACTTTGGTTGTGAATTCAATGTTAATGAATCAACACACACACACACACACACACACATATACATATGGATCGTAAATAGAAACACACTGTCCTCTAGGGACAGTAGTTCAACATATGTTAATTCAATGTGGCAGAAACTAGAACACAACTACTGCAAATAACAAGAAGCAATTGTATATAAAACTTTTTTAAAGGAAAAATATCATTAAACCAGTATTTAAGTTGAAGCATATCAAGACAAAACCCATCTTCAGAATACTATGTGAAAGATCTCTTGTGTCAGAGTGGAAACTAGTTCATGTTTTAATTTTAAACACTTAAAACACACGGTTGGTTTGGAGGTCATCTGTTCATGTTGTAGAAAAACGGCTATTATCTCAGAAAGAAAATAAAGGCTTGAAGTGACAAGTGTAGATCACTGTGTGTGCTAACGCTAACACTGTACATTAGTTCTTAGTCATTGGGTTTAATTATTAATTATTGTTACAGTTGACCTAGTGATCAATAATACATTTCTACCTTCGATGTTGGTTTAATTTAAAAGGAATGACTGTGAGACTAGAGATATTCTTAGAGACAGAAGGATGTGGTTTACTTTTGTTTTTATCAGTACATTTGATTTCCTTTTCCCTATCGTAATGACCCTTCTGGCATCACTACTTGCTGTGCTTATATAATAGATCCCCAAGATGGTCTTTAAAAATAGGGGCTGTATTTTGCTTCTTTGAGTTCAGAGTGCTTAATGTTTGTATTACAAAAAAAAAAAAAAAAAACTGTTAAAACTAATGAGTTCTCCTCCCACATAAAGTTTGTATTTCAGTGGTTAATAAGTGGGTATATTAGAATGCTGTATGACATTACTGCTCTTACCTTTGAGACAGTAGAAGGTTATGGTTAAGTTGATGGGCTCTGTTATTTGAGAAAGGCCCGATCTTAAATCCCAGCAGTCCTACTTTCCATCTAAGTGTCTTTGGGAAAGTTACTTATTCTCTCTAAGCTATGCTTATTTCTAAAATTGGGATCATAACTGTACCTGCCTAATAAGGTTTTTGTGAGGATTTAAATGAGATAGCATGACTATTTAGTACAGTGGCTGGAATATACTTGGTCCTTAAAATAGATCAGTTATTATGTTGATATTAAAATAATATAAAAGATAAACTACAGCAAGTATGACGTTTAAAATTAACTTGGCATCTAAAACAAACTTTAATTGTGACTATCAAAAAAAATGGTTACCTTGCAAAGAAGTATACATCTGAGCTGGGTGTGGTGACACATGCCTGTAATCCCAGTGACTTGGGAGGCTGAGGCAAGAGGATCAAAAGTTCAAAGCCAGCCTCAGCAACTTAGCTAGACCCTATGCAACTTAGTGAGACCCTGTCTCTAAATAAAACATAAAAAGTGCTGGGGGATGTGGCTCAGTGGTAAAGTACCCTTGAGTTAAATCCCCAATATCCAGAACAAAATAAAACAAAAGAAAAAAGAAATATAGATCTGCCTGTTGTCAACAGAGAATGGATTCCATTAGCTCTGTTTTAGATAGTTTCTAAATTTACTAGGTTGTGAAATCTCATTATGAAGGCTTAGGCAGAGAGATGCATGTGGAGTTTTGTTTATAATTAATGCCTTGTAGAACATAATGTTTTTACCCATGAGTTTTTAAACAAAGGAAAAATTATCTTCATCTAATAAAACTCCTTCCCTTCCCTCAAGAGAAACCTACCCAGGCAGTACTCCAAGCGTTTCAGCCCCTACCTGCAACCTGGCAAGCTCCACCTTCCCTTCCTTCTTTACTTTACCCTATAGCACTGGTCACCATTGCTATACCAGATAGTGTATTTATTTTCTCTCATGTCCATCTTCCAGTACTAGATAGAAACTCCACAGGGACAGGGAGCTTCTTCTCTTTTGTTCTCTGCTCTACCTCAAGTGCTTACAACACCGCCTGCCACTTACTCGTTGCTTTAACAAAAAAAGTTAAATGAATAGAAAATAGTACTAGGTTTGAGAAGTTCTTTTTATCTGTTTTATCATTTGTGGCAATGTCCACCTTTCTCTTTGGTTAATCCTATGCTGGGAATATGAAAAATCAGAATGCAGTCCCTGTTTGTAGTGGCTGAGATGTGTATACAAATGTGTATGGTGATGGAAGGATGCATGCTATCAGCAGAGGCAAACGTGGAGGCAGACACAATCTTGGGCAGACGCTGAAGGCTTTCAGAGAAGGTCTTACTGAATCATGAAGGGAAACAGAAGTCTAGTCCCAGGAATATAAAGGCATTCTAGTAAGACTGAGCTGCACAATGGCTTTTTCTTCTGGTATTGTGCTAGGGACACTTTGTTATCCTTACCTGCAAACACTGAATTTAGTATCCACTGAATTCATGGAACTTTTTTTCAGAAGTTCTCGTAGAATTTACCATGGTGTTTTGTGAGACTGTCTACAACAGGAAAGACCAATCAGAAAATTAACTAAGTTCTGTGTACATTCTTATTGTGATTGAATATGTGTTTTGAATTAAAGATTTGTTTCAGCCGGATGTGGTGGCGCACGCCTGTAATCCAAGCGACTTGGGAGGCTGAGTCAGGAGGATCGGGAGTTCAAAGCCAACCTCAGCAACTTAGCGAGGCCCTAAGCAACTCAGTGAGACCCTGTCTCTAAATAAAATACAAAATAGGGCTGGGGATGTGGCTCAGTGGCCGAGTGTCCCTGAGTTCAATCCCCGGTTCCAAAAAAAAAAAAAAAAAAGAAAAAAGATTTGTTTCATTGTCGTCATCATGGTGTTAAGGGACATAGTAGAAAACTCAGTAACAGTGGAATGAAAGGGGTTTGTTGGCATTTTGGTGTTTGGATGCATAGAATACTACTGGGGTAATTAGTGTGTGCGTGTGTGTGTGCGCACGTGTGTGTAAAGAATAACTTAGCTTAGATATATTAAGTGATGCTTCAGAATGATTTTTTGCAACTTTAAACCTGATTATTCTTATAGTTTCATGTATCGTGTAAGGTCTTCACATCTTTCATCAAAATCTCTAATCTCGGGTTGATGAAAGTTCCGGTCTTTCCCTCAAAATCAGATATGAAAAGCATCCAGAGTTCATCTTTCTTTTCTCCTTTGAATAAATTATGGAAATATTTGCAAACATTTTGTTATTCAGTGCCATACGAAAATAACCATCAAGTTGTCACTTGAAACAGTTCATATTATGAAAGGATAAAAATGGGGTCCTTGCTCTGTCTTGGCATATAGGTCATAATGCATTTGCATATTTCCTAACACAGATGATGGTTCAACACATTCTATTGTCAGGTGTCCACCTCCCTGCCCCCCTCATCCACCCTCCCGTTCAGTCATCAGCTAACATCTTGAACATGTGCTATTTATGTGCTGGAATTACAAAGATTAATAAAACACATTTGTATTTTAACTGCTCACTGTCTGGTGTGGTTGTAAAAACAGGATATGTGCTTCTAATAAATGTATAGTTTTATTTAACAGAACAATTTTTAGAAGAATCGAATATTTGCAAGTTTATGTCCCTCTGGATAGAGTATTAGCTGGTGCTGTGTCTTACATTCAGCAGGAGAGTAGCAATCAGTGGTAACAGATTGTGTTTGAGTGTTTAAGGCAAATAGGCCTTTCTGCCTCTTCTGCTTAGTAATTTATGGTAGGAGGAGAGTCATTTAACATCCTCAAGCTTCAGTTTCCTAATTTTAAAGTTGATATGATTATATTCATCTTGTTGGATAGTTATGCAGATTAAAGAAGATAAGTACGAGTGAGCTTCAGTCTTTCTCTTTTCATACTTTCCCCTGCTTTAGGTCATGTTTCTGCAATTTGTTAAGTTCACTGTATAAATTGACTAGTGGTGTTTGAAGGTGTACTAATCCCTCCAACTTGACAATATATTTGGAATATTAATTTTGGGCAGGCAGATTTGTGGTGGTCATGCTGCCACGTAGTTTCTCACTGATCTAAAGTGAAAGAAGTTTATAACTAAAATATTTACTTCATCGTCAGAGTGTGTCTTTTGGGACCAAAGACATGAACGGGTGTGAGAACTAAGTGTAAAAGTGCAATACAGCTTTGGCCCAACTCCCACCATCATTATTTTTGCACCATTGTTAATTTATAAATGGAAAATACTGTCATTCTCTTCCCTTAATGTGTACATCTTTCAAAACTCTCTCTGAAACGTAGCCCTTAACAGATTTGTGGAGTAGTCCCTGTTGTTGCTGCCAGCTTGTTTAGTCTACTTAAATGCTATTTATTTATTAGTGTTTATGGGTTGCTGGACCCACTAATTGAAATTCGAAGGTGCGGGTGGGGACTCTCACGCCTCCTGCCATGATGTTCGGCTGGTTATCCTGGTTACCATGGCAAGCACTGGCTGCTACCTGTTTCAGCAGCTTCCTCCTACTCCTTCCTATTTTCAGACTGCTGTCTACATTTCACATACTCATCATCACCTCCATTCCACCACTGTTACCTAATTCCATCTTTGATTTCTGTGCTCTTAATTGATACTTATTTTTATTTTTGAGGGAGCGCAGTCTTATGAACAATTTAAAATAGCCTTTTCCTCTTAATATGAGCTCACATTCAATGTAATTCCAACTTTCATTGTGGATCATTGCATCCAAGGCTCTTACAGCCCTTTTTTTGGTAATTTCAGATGGTGGTGTTTGTAAATATTGTGCAAATGGCTCTTATAAATAAATATCTCAAAATTTAGTCTGTGATTTTGAAAGAACCAAATCTCTAGGCATCAAGGCTGTAGCAAAATAAATTTTAAAAAATTACTTGGCTAGTAGAATTATTATTCATGTTGTTTGTAGCTAGTGTAACAGATTGCTAAGTTAGAAAACAGTTCAATTTCTTTTTGGCCTAAAGCATAAAAACCTTTGATATATGTAAAAAAATTTCATGTGTGGCATATTTTAATGTGTGATCAATTTGAGGAAACCCTCTGTGCTGGCCCTTTGGGTGAAGACCAATTGAAGAGAGGAGAAATTTAACCCCCAACATAAAGCTGGAAAAGATGATATTTATATCAGTAAAGTGTTTTCTGAGAAAATGTTATAACCCTTTTATTATTCATTTGGCAGAAATCGTACAGCTAGCCCAGTTTGGGTTAACCATTTTCTTTCTTCATAGTTGTCTCTATTTTAACTGTTTGTATTTTCTGTGACCATTGAAGTTTTCACATATAATATTAAGAACTTAAATTTTTTTCACAAGTAATTTGTGGCTTTTCCAAGAAAATGTTAACAATACAATATTGATTTTTTAAAAGAAATAAGTTGTTTACATTTTTCTTTTCGTGCAGATTTAACCACACAGTTCATCCAAGGGAAGCTGCTAATTAAAGCAATTTGATATAGCTCCAATTTCTGTACCATTGAGAAAATAAGTTATAGATTATTAAGTGTTTTTTAATGTGTTTTAAACTATGCTTTCCCTCTGTGTATATATTTTTCTTTTTGTAGCTTGTAACAAAGACTTCTATCCTTTTTAAACAAGAGTTCTCGAAGTTTTTCTTTACTAACTTTTATAGAACATAAAACTATGCATCACTTTTCTTCATGTTTATTCATTCCCTTTTGGCAGTTTGGTTTAGAAGTTCTTTTTGGTGCTTTTGACTTGTTCATATTTGTAACAATACCTCCATTAGAACATTTAATACATAACAAGGCATAGCCCCTGAGTGGTGGATAGTACATCGAAAAGCTAAAAGATGCTTTATTATTCTGCCCATATTATGAATTTAACCACATTTCTAAAAATATTGGTTTTTTTTTTCCTGATGTGGGTTAGATCTCCATCTTATTAATACTTAAATGGATGATGTTGCATACTTCAGAGCAGAAATATATCACTATTGAAAGCCTGCTGTAAGAGCATTTGAAAGCTTCATGAGGCTTTGTTGGTGGCACTTGGCTTAGCTGCAAACCAAGAAATAGTCATTTACCCTAGAAATATAAAAAGGATTAATCATATGTTCATACAAGGAATGACAAATACAGTGTTCTGAATATTGAATAAAATTGAAATCAGAAGGTAGCTTTTACTGTCCTTGGCCCTGACCTTGACCTTTAATCTGTTTAATGGAAATGTTAGGGTGATTTAGGTCAGCCTATTTAGAGACATCTTAGACTAGTTTGGCTTTTGGTTCAAGGCACTTATCTTCTGCTCCATATAAAGAAGATAGAAGATAGTGCTGACCATCTAGATTTAAATGTTGTCCACTTCCATTTCAGCTGAACAGAATTAGGATAAAAATATCCAGCTAAAACGTGGACCGCAAGTGGAGTTTGGGATTATAAGTATCAGCATTCTGAGTGGTTTTCCTGATTCCAGCCTTGCTTCCTTCCAGTCCTGTTTCCACAGCTGAAGTGATCTTCTTATTTCTTTGGAAGAGAAATATTTTTGGAAAAAAGTATAGGAAAGTAAAAAGAAGATAATAGCTTTTCATTTTCCCACCATCTAGAATTAAACAGCATGAACATCTTGTCATATTTGCTTCCATTCTTTTTTTATTTTCTCAAACTGAAATTACTGTTTTTGCAGATGTAAATATGACACATGCAATTGGGAAGAAACAAAATAAATGCTGTGAAGTACTGCATCGGTGAGGTTTCAGTTCAGGAAATGAAATATTTTAGGTGTTTTAAGCAGAAAGAGATTTAACTCAAGCACTTGGGTCCATACAAAATTCCTAGAGGTTGGGATGAGTACAGATCAGAGATCACCTCTGGGTCAGGTGCCATGCAGAGATTGGGAAGCTGCTGCTGTTGTTGGGGCACCACCTGCCACTGCCACAGCTGTCTCATTTCTATGGGGCTAGTGTTTGGACTGGAGACTATGAATTCTTCTCACTGCAGATATGGGTATATACTTCTGGACCTTGCTTATTGGCTGCCCCAACAGCTAAAAGGTAGCTTTGTTTTACATTCATCTTCCAAATCTAGTCCATCAGACTGGCCAACCTAAATCACCTGAACATAAAGGAGTCTGGGAGATGTAGTTTTTAGCTTTTCAGCTCTTGTGCCCTGAGGAGTGGGGAGGATGCAGGTTGTGCACATGGATGCCACCTGCTAACAGAAAACACGGGACTCAAGCATAAAAATGGATATTCAAAAAAATCTTGAAATCCACTTATAGAAGTAACCATAATTAGCATTAGGCACATCATTCCAGACATATGTTCTCTTCATATGTAAACATGGACAAAAACAGTTTAATAAATGACATTACACAAGAGATGGTATTTTAAATTAAAAGTGATTCATTTTACTTGCATTAACATTCTGATAGAATATTTGAACTTCACATTTTTTCTTTAAGAGGTACTTTTTTTTTTCTTTGCTGTGCTGGGGATTGAACCCAGGGCCTTGTGCTTGTGAGGCAAGTGCTCTACCAACTGAGCTATATCCCCAGCCCCCAAGAGGTACATTCTTAAAGAACCCTTTAGGTTTAAGAAAAAAATAAAAGCATTTCATTTTCCTGTTAGTTGGGGTTGTCTCACTGACACCATTCTCATGTTGGTGTAGGTGTTTCCTTGACCTCCAGCAGTGCAAGGTGATCTCTGCCCTGTCACAGTCTACCCTGTCCCTTCCCACCTTCCCCTAACTGCAGTAACTTCCACACTTGCAGGTTGATCATGTCCACCTTTTGTGTTGCACCATAATGCACGCTTGCTTTTTAAAATTACTTGCTTGAATTCATTCAGCAATCCTAAGTCATTTTTCCACTGTTTGTACACTTCGGAGTTATTTTGACTCAGTTCTTAATTACTTGTCAAGTAGTACTTTTAAGAAGGGTGCATGAGTATTTTTAAAGCTCTTTGGGGTTTCAAAATGTCTGCCTGATGTCTTTATACATGAATAACTTGGCTGAATACAATATTCCTAGGTCCTGTTTTTCTTCCTTCTGAATTTTGTTCCACTGTCCGTTGACTTTTTTATTGTGGAAAAATCTGAGGTCAGCCTGATTTTCACACATTGCTTTTTGTCTCTGGATGCCTGAACAATTCTTTATCTTTGAAGCTCAATAATTTAATGTCTTATTTTTTCATTATACCCAAATAGGAAAATTAAACTGCTGTTTAACACCATGGTTTGAATTTCTTCATCCTCATCGATTGCTGTCCTTTTGCTTTTATCCTTTTTGTTATGGTGCATAATAGCTCATGTTTTTCAGACCAAATGTAAGAGCATTACAGAAGGCATTTAAGTTTTCAGTTCTAGGTTTGTTCTACCTATGTCTGCACCTTATGAAGTGCTGATTTCTTACCATATAGGTGGATGAGTGCTTGTCAGTATGAGATGGGTTTCTGCCCCCTGGGATACAGGATTGAAATGGGGACCTCTAGGTTCCCCCAAAGCTCTGATCTTCTTGAATGAGTATACTGTGACTTCCATTACAAGCCCACACTTAGGCAATATTCTGATGAAATCCTTTGAGTGATAACTACATTTGGTGTAATGATTTGGATGAACAGTTTCCATTTCATGATAATAATCTCTTGAAACTCATCTTTCAGAAATCTTCTTGCGAGAGAGGTTTAGATTCTGGGAAGGCTTAACTAAATTTGACTATTGTAAATAAAGAAAAAGCAGGTCTACAACATTAAGTTATAACAAACTTTTATGACCATTTCTTTTCCCGTCCTGCTTTCTTCTTCTTTTTTTTTTTTAATTTGTAAGCTCCAGTTTTGATAATTTCTGGTAGGCTTACCTATTTTATTTTATTTTATTTTATTTTATTTTATTTTTTTTGAACCGGGGATTGAACTCAGGGACACTCGGCCACTGAGTAACATCCCCAGCCCTATTTTGTATTTTATTTAGAGACAGGGTCTCACTGAGTTGCTTAGGGCCTTGTTAAATTGCTGAGGCTGGCTTTGAACTCGCGATCCTCCTGACTCAGCCTCCCAAGTTGCTTGGATTACAGGCGTGCACCACCACGCCCGGCTGCTTACCCATTTTAGTTAACATTTTTTCCTCTGAAAATTTTATCCCAGATTGTTATCTGACTTTTACATAGTGTAGTTTCATATAAGATTTTATATATATATATATATATATATATATATATATATATATATGTATATACACATAT
>JAJEJO010000208.1:316243-349914 GCA_020662805.1 Glaucomys volans
TTAGTCAAACAAAACCTGAGAGAATTCATCAGCAGCAGATGCTCCCTGAAAGAAATATTATGGAAAATTCTTTAGGTTAAAAAAAATTATAGCTGAGCTTGATGATGAAAGCCTATAATCCCAGTGGCTCCGGAGGCTGAGGCAGGAGGATCATGAGTTCAAAGCCAGCCTCAGCAAAAGTCAGGTGCTAAGCAACTCAGTGAGACCCTGTCTCTAAGTGAAATACAAAATAGGGCTGAGGATGTAACTCAGTGACCCAGTGCCCCCGAATTCAGCCCTCCCACCCCCAGAAATCATAGTACCAGATGAAAACTTGGAAGTAGAGAGAGGACTGCACAGCATCAGAAACAATCAGAATGTAGTTACATAAGAGACTTTCTCTGATTATGTTCAAAATTAAAGGATAATAAACTTTTTAAAGCAAAACTAATAATGTGGGGCTTATAAAACAAAGGGATATAATATGAAGATAGCAATAGAACAAAGGATGGGGGGAGTTGGAGAAATGGATGTTTACCATTGTAAGATTCTTACACAGTTCATGAAGAGTGTGTTAATTGAGTATACAGAGGGGGAAACTAAAGATGGGTTTGGTGAGTCATGGGGAAACCACTTTAAAATATGGAAACCAGTAAACCAGAAATATAACCAGTAAGCCAGTAATGGAGATAAAATTGAATTCCCTAACATATTGAGTTAGCTGGGTGCAGTGGTGCATGCTTGTAATCCCAGCAACATGAGAGGCTGAAGCAGGAGGATTGCCAAGTTTGGTACAGACTGGGCAACTTAGTGAGACCCTATCTCAAAATAAAAATAAAAAAGGGTTGGAGATATAGCTCAGTGATAGAGCAACCTTACTTTCTATTCTCAGTACCTCAAAAAAAAAAAAATACTGAGTTAATTCAAAAGAAAAAAAGGAACAATGAACAGGTGAGATCAATATAAAACCAATAGCAAAATGGTAGATTTAAAACTATATTGAGAGTCATGTTAATTGTGAGTGGTCAAAATACTCCCTTTTGAATGAATTGTTAGGCTGGGTAAGTGAGAACAACCCAATTATTTGCTCCCTATGAAAAACCCATTTTAAATATAAAGATGTGTTAAATGTAAAATGATAGGAAAACATATACTATGCAAATATTAATCAAAAGAAAGGTGACGTTATATTACTATCAGATAGACTTAGAACAAGGACTGCTGTCAGAGAAAATGAAGAATATTGTATATGATAGAGGGACATTCATCAAGAAGACCCTAAATATGCATGTACTTAATGGCAGCTTTAAAATTCATGAAGCAAAAACTGATAGAAAATGAGTAAGGACAATAAGACTTGTGTATCATCATTCACCAATTTGACCTAACTGACATTTGCATAGTACTCCACCCATCAATAGCAGAATCAACATTTGTTTAAGTGTATTACCCAACAGAGGCTATATCCTGTGTAGTGAATGTCTCAGTAAATTTAATGTCTTCATTTTTTTATGATCATGGAAACAGATCACCACAAAGTTACTGACTTAACACAGAGTTAAGTCAGTTGATCTGCGGATGGTCTGACTGGCGGAAGAGAATGGTAGACACAGAGTGGAAATGTGTACTGGGCACAGTAATAGTGAGCACACTGTAAATGTTCCTTTGGGGCTCACGGACTCCTTGATTCTCTGTCTTCTGTCCAGGTCTCCTCTCTGCCCTCCTCTGCCTGCCTGTGCCCAGGAGGCAGGTGGGTGGCCCATGGAAGTGTCTGCAGTCACAGAGGCACAGCAGTAGACAGGACAGAGGGCAAGACTGGGTTTTCCTCCACTGCCCATCCTTGCCCTGGCCTGTCAGTGTGTGTTCCTCTGGACTCTTGGCGGCATTCCCTCCCGCCAGGCTCTGGGGAGGCCAGCTGTCCCTAGGTAATGGCACTTTGGGTGTACCTCAGCCCATGGCCACCTGTTTTAGGAAGTCTGAAACCTGTTTTAGTCAGGTTTTTCACTGCCATGACTTAATGATCTGACCAGCACAATCATAGAGGAGGGAAGGTTTATTTGAGAGCTCACGGTTTCAGAGGTCTTAGTCCATAGAAGGCAGGCACCATTCCTTGGAGCTTGAGTGAGGCAGGACATCATGGCAGAAGAGTGTGGCAGAGGGAAGCAGCTCACATCATCAGGAAAGAGAGAGAGAGAGAGAGAGAGAGAGAGAGAGAGAGAGAGTCAGTCCACTCTCCACATACAAAATTTATATCCCATAGCCATGCCCCAATTCCCACCTCCTCCAGCCATACCCTACCACTTGAATTAATCCCTGATGGGGTAAATTTGCTGATTGGGTTAAGACTCTTCCAACCCAATCATTTCTTCTCTGAACCTTCCAGCATTGTCTCACATGTGAGATTTTGGGGGACACCTCACATCCAAACCATAACAGTCCAGAATGGGTCTCACCGGGCTAAAATTAAGATATCAGCCAAACTCTTCTTTCTAGAAAGGCTCTAGGGAGGGAGTCTGTCCTTACCTTTTCCAGCTTTTGGAGGCCACTCACATTTTTGAGTGGGAGTCCCATTCAGCCATCTTCAACAGCAGCAATGTTTGGCTGAGACTTTCTCACACAACCATTGGTTTTGTTTTGTCTCTTCTGTCTTCTCTTGTACTTATAAAAGAACCCTTGTGATTCCATTGGGCCCACTGGGGTAATCTAGGATACTTTCTCCTCAATTCTCTCTTGAACCCTAATTTCCCTCTTACATATAAGGAAACATACTGACAGGTTATAAAAATTAAGACATGGACTCTTTGGGGGCCTATTATGCTGCCTTCTAGGTTTAAAATGATTGAAATCACAAGTATATTGTCTGACCATAAAAGGATAATAAGAAAAAATCAGAATAGTATTTGGAAAACCTGAAATCAAACATACTTCTAAGGTCAAGGAAGAAATTATGAGTTCAATTTCAAGATATTTGGAAAGTAAGGTAGAATCCCAGAGGAACTGATTGGTAAAAAGACAGTGTTGGCACCAAGGGAGGGAAAACTATAGATTCTGAGAGCATGTGGGGTGGGGGCAATTAATCCTTTTTTTCCCACTGCAACCTGGAGAAACAATCACCTGATCCATCTGTCAAGTAGTCACTAACTGCTGTTGGGTTGGTCATTTCCATCTCCATGCTATGAAGTCGGAGACACGGAGAGTCCAGAACTATTCTGTGCCTAATGTCAAAACAGGTGCTTCAAAATAGGTGCTCTGGTATATGGACCCCTCCTACATTTACAATATCATGATTTGTCATAACTTTGTTTTATCTGACTAATAAAAATTCACTTGCTTTTCTTGTGGCCCCAGGAGTCTAAGGTTGGCTGCTGCCCATAAGGCTTGAATAAACCAATGTCACTGTGATACAAATCAAGTTTAATAATAACTCTCAAACTAGAGTTTGTTGAGCTCCTTTATGTTCTGTGTTTATTTGTTGGGGAGAGTGGACCATCTAATGTTTCTCCTTTGGATTTGGAGGTTTCGTTTTGACTCATCTATTATGCTCTGTAATTGTTGATATTATAACAATATGGGTCATTTTAAACTCCACAAATGGGTTCTAATGGGTAGACTGCCCTGTCCTGAGACTACATCCTAGCTATCCAAAATAAGACCTGCATTTCATTCCTTCCCCCAAGACTTGACTCAGTCTTGGAACCTCGAAGGCCTAGTCATGATTGATACAGCAGTTGGCTTCATCCTGCTGCCTGGAGTCCTATTGACAGTAGCTTTCATTAAATTTGCTGAGGCAAATTAAACAGATTTTGTACCAGCCTCGGTCAGTCAACGTAATTAGAATGGCCAGCTGAGTGGCATACTCGTGAAAATTTGCCAAAAATCAAGATGGTTAAAAGGAAAAAAGGGTAGATTGTGGGAGAGACAGTCCATGTGTCTCCTGTGCTCTTTTACATCTTGTTGGTATGCCAGGAATGCAGTGTCCTGAACGCTTCTTATCTGGGCCATTTCTCATGCTTTTGTAGGCAGCAACCATGAGGGATAAGGTAATGTCTCTCTCTGGGATGGAACAGACGTCTTCACTGTTTGCTGTAAAGCAGTGGATTCCCAAAGCTCCTTGTTCTGTAGTAAAGAGACCTTCTGCATGCACTGCAGGCCTCTATCTGTGCCTATCCACGTCACCTGGGAGAGGCAGGGGCAAGAGAAACGGGTGCAGTCACACTCATTTTGCTTGAGTAATAAAGTCCTTTTTCTCAGACTCTGGAGTCTTCTGTCTTCTGTCAGCATCTGTGTAACAGTTAACAGGCTAACTTACTGGTGAGCGCCTAAATTATAAATTGCTGAGACAGAGTTAAGACAAGGATGTCTATCTACTCTTATTATTTTTATTCAACAGCATACTGGAGGTCCTAGCCAGTGCAGTGTAAAAGAAATAGAAAGGCATACAGTATGCAAATTAAGAAATAAAGCTACCTTTATTCAGCGACAACTTAAATTGTCTATGTAGAAAATGTGAAGAATCTACAAAATTGTTTACCAGAAGTAGTAAGTAGGTTGAATGTCGTAGAGTTTAATGTCAAGGATATGAAAATCCAAAGTATTCCTGTTTGCCAGTGAGAAACAATTGGAAATTAAAATAAAAATATCACATAAGATAAAATCAAAATTATGAAATACTTAGTGCTACACTTTTAAAAACTATATGGAAAAACTGTGTACTGAATATTATAAAACACAAATAAATGGAAGGATATCTTGTGTTCATAGGTTGGGAGAGTTAATATTGTTGAGATGTTAATAGTAGCCAAAGTGACCTACACATTCATTACAATCCCTGTCAAAATTCCAATGGCATCTTTAGCAGAAATGGAACAGTCTGTGTATGTATGTATATATATATATATATATATATATATATATATATATATTCTTAAAGTACCTGGAAGAGACAATAATCTTGAAAAAGAAGAACACAGCTGGAGATCTCATACTTTCAGATATAAGAACTTATTACAAAACCACAGTAACCAAAACAATGTGATAGTGGCATAAAAACAGGTGTAGATCTCAGGAACAGAATAGAGCGAGTCCAGAAATGAACCTCTGCATATATGGTCAAGTGATGATCACCAAGGGTGCCAAGGCCATTCAATAGCAAGACCACCTCGACAAATTGTGCTGAGAAAATTAGATATGTACATGCCAAAGCATGAAGTTGTAGCCTTGCCTTACACAGTATTTGAAAATTAACTAAAAACTGATGAAGGACCTAAATACAAGAGCTTAAACTATAAAACTCTTGGAAGAAAGCAGGTAAAAAGCCCCATGACATTGAATTTGGCATTTATTTCCTGAATATGACACCAAAAGCACAGATAATAAAAGTAAAAATAGATGTATTAGAGTACCTCGGAATTTAAAACTTCATCAAAAGATACAACCATCAGAGTGAAAAGACAAGCACAGAATGGGAGAAAATATTTGTAAGTCATAGATTTGGTGAGGGGTTAACATGGAGAATATATAAGGAATTTCTGTGACTCAGCAATAAAAATACAAACAATTCAATTAAAAATTGGGCAAAGGACTTGAAAGATTTCTCTAAAGGAGATATGCAAATTGTCAGCAAGCATTTGAAAAGATGCTCAACATCATTGATCATTAGGGAAATGCAAATCAAAAGCACAATGAGATATGACAACCATTAGGATGGCTACTATATGTGTGTGTGTGTGTGTGTGTGTGTGTGTGTTTTTAAACTAAGAAGGAAATGATAAGTGTTGAGGATATGGAAAGATTAGAACCCTGGTGTGCTGTTGGTGGGGATATAAAATACCCTAGCTACTATGGAAAATAGTGTTGTGGTTCCTAAAAAAATTAAAAATAGAATTACCATATGGTCCAGCAGTTCTACTTCTGGGTATATATATGCCCCAAAGAATTGAATGCAAGGTCTCAAAGTGATATCTGTGCATCCATGCCACAGCATAATTATTCACAATAATAACCCAAATGTGAACAAATGGCTGAAGATGTAAAGAAAATGCAGTGTAATAATACAATGAAACATTATTCAGCCTTCAGTAGGAAGTAAGTTCTGACATATGCTACCACATGGAGCCTTGAGGACATTGTGATAAGTGAAAGAAACCAGCTCCAAAAGGATAAGTACTGTTTGATTTCATTTTTATGAGATACCTAGAATGATCAAATTCATAGAGGCAAAGTAGAACATGGTTGCCAAGAACTAGGGGAGGAGTTGTTCAATGGGTATAGAGTTTTGCAACATGAAGAATTCCAGAAATTGTTGCCCAACAATGTGAATGGACTTAACAGTACTAAAGTCTACACTTAAAATTGGGTAAGATGGTAAATTTTATGTTGGATGTATTTTAAAAAAAACTTGTAGAAACTATGAAAAGGTGATGTTAAACTAGTGCTTGGTAACTATTGATCAGATCTGCTTATACTCGTAGATTTTTAAACAGCTTTAAAAAACAGTTTGACTCAGTTATTACTGTGATTTTCATCTTTAAATATATATTTTCCAATCATAAATTAGACTTGGGTTTGGGGGAAATATTAGAATTTAGCATGGGTCTGTTAAAAAAACATCAAAAAGTTCAAAGAGATTGGTCTTGTTATCTCTGCAGTCGTGCTTTGTTTGATTTTTCATGCTTCACATGAAAAATCCTATTTTTTAGCTCCCTATTTCTCACAGATATGCATAATGAACTGAGCATTATCAGTTGGATAGAGTTAAGAGGCAAATGTACAACACTATACACCATTTACAAATTTTATTTGAAAAGATGATTCAGATTTTTATATAGTCAAATTTCTGCCAAGAGAGAGATTCAGAATTAGTTTTTGTTTATGCAAAGCCCATATGTTGTTTTGCACAGTCTCAGAAAGACATGCAAATTGACAGATTCCTACATCTGTATCTCACAGGGTACATATGTATCATAGCTACCACTCACATTTCTTGCCAGAGTTTTAATAATTGTGTTTTAAAAGAAAATGCGCAGAAAGGGAACAGAAAACAAAAGGAGAGTTTGATGCACATTATCCAGTTCCCTGACTACAGAAATCCTTGAAAAAAAAAAATGGGTAAAGTGGGCAGGGGAGATAGAGGATTGGGGAACTAGAGAGGAATGGACACTGGAAAGGACAAGTGGACTCTCCTAAAACACATTACCTGCTTCACAACATCTTCCTATTCTGACTATGAAAGATTGCTAAAATGCTATCTTAGGTACAGCAGCTGCTTAATAAATGTTGACTACTTTGGTTGAGCATTTAATACCTGTTGGAAGAAGAAATTAAATGTTGGTGTTAGGAATTGTGTTCATCAGCTTCTGACTTGACTTAGACATGATCATTAGTAATGTTTTTGTTCCTCTCAATTTTCTTCTCTATTTTTTCCCTTCAGAGAAAAGCTAAAGAAACCTATTTTTTTCTGTTCTTAAAGTGGTTTAAAAATCTACCATCTCTATTTATGTATATGAATGTGTATGTATGTAAATATATACATACATATTTACATTTATAGATCCCTCTTCTGTGAAACAACATGTGATTTGGTATCTATGGATTGCTATTCATCTAATATTGCCATTGTTGACACAATTTAATTAATGCTATAATTTGCCATTTCACTAACTGAGAGGTTAGTGAACTATGCATCTGTTGGTTCTATGGTATAAAAACATTATGTGTTTGATAGAACCAAATCTCTCTCTAGATTTAGAGAACAGAGACATATTTTGCAAATAGCTGATTGTTTATTTTGAGTTCATATTGTTTCTGTGTTGTTGCTTGTTGTTTCCTTGACATAATACTCTGACTATTGTGATTATGTTTTGATTTGTGTCAATTTAGTAGTTTGGGGTCATGAGTGATTTTGGAGGGGCTGTAAATTCAGTTCAGATCCCATTTGTGTGGCAAACTTTTCACAGTCACTCTTGATTTCCTATTCCTCTCATTGATGAGTTTCAATACTTTTACTCATGCCCTGTACATTTCTGTGAGACTAAGTGGGATTTGCAAAGATGAAGGAAACTGCTGCCCTAATTGGAGAGAATTTTCCTGTTACCTGGCTGAGGATCATTTTAAGGTGAAAGTGTCATCTGGGGTTCACAAAGTTAAGCTCCCCCTCACATTGACACTTCACCTTATGTGAGAAAAAAAAAGGGGAAAAAAAGATTTTGGGACCAATGAGTTATGTCACAGAGGAAGAGAGAGTCCTGTATATGTGGGACTGAAGTGTCTGAAGTTGTCTGAAGTTGATTCTGTTTTTGTCTTCCAGTAGATTAATGTCAGTTGGGTTTAGAATTTTTTTCTTCAAATAATATTTTTTATTGGTTCTTTGAGTTGTGTGTGACAGTGAATCCATTTTGATATAATTATACAAGCATAGAATATCTTTTATTCTAGTTAGATTCCCATCGTTATGGTTGTACATGGTGGTTGGATTCACTATGTTGTTTCCAATATGGGAAAACTATGTCAGATTCATTCCACTGTCTTTCCTTTGCTTATCTGCCCTCCCTTCCTTCCATTCCCTGTTGTCTAATCTGCACTTGTATTCTTCCCTGGGTTTAGAATTTGAAGTAGGAAAATATTTCTCCTTCAGACCACTGAAGATGTACCTCTACTGTTTTTTTTTTTTTTTTTTTTTTTGCGGTGCTGGGGATTGAACCCAGGGCCTTGTGCTTGCAAGGCAAGCACTCTACCAACTGAGCTATATCCCCAGCCCCTACCTCTACTGTATTTTAGCTTCCTGAACTGAGAAATCCTTTACAATCTGGATCTTTGATCCTTTGTATAATATATCTCCCACCCCCTTCTCTCTGGAAGCTTTCAGTATCTTCTCTTTTCCTCTGGGATATGAAGCTCCACAGTGAAATTTGTGTGGGTTTATTTTCATCCATTGTGTGGGTGTTTTAAATTCCCATTCAGTCTTCAGTGCTGGAAAATTGTCTTGAATTATTTCTTCCTTCTGTTTTCTCCATTCTTTCTTTTTAGCATCATTTTTATTTGGATGTTGGTCCTCCTCTAATTGCCTAATCTCAACTCCCCCATCTTCCTTCTTTTTTGTCTTTGCATTCTGAGAGATTTCTTAAGTTTATTTTCCACTTATTCTTGTGCATTTTTCATTTCTTTATGCATAAATAACTCCGTGTGTGTGTGTGTGTGTGTGTGTGTGTGTGTGTGTAGTTGTCTCAGTCTCTGGAGTTTGGTTCTGCTACTTCCCAAGGTCACCAAAACCTGCAGAAGCTCTAGGTCTTTATATAGGGTATATACGTTTGCACTCAACATATGCACAGATTCCTGTATACTTTTAAGCATCTCTAGATTACTTATAATATACGATGTAAATGCTGTGCAAATAGTTATTATAAAGTATTGTTTAGGGAATGATGACAAAAAAGAAAAACCTATTCATGTTCAGTACAGATGCAATTTTTTCCCAGGTATTTTCTATCCAAGGTTGGTTGAATCACAGATTCTCTTCTCTTTCTCTCTCTCTTCCTTTCTCTCTCTCTCCCTCTCTCTCACTCACTCATTCTCTCACTTTCTCTCTCTCTCTCACACACACACACACACACACACACACACACACACACACACACAGGAGACAAGAGTCCCCTGAAGCTGAGTGGTAGCGCTGTACCTGTTGAGGACTTGTCAGCTGTGTGTACCATAGCCATTTTGTTGATAACTCTTAGAATCAGTATCTTTAAATCTTTTCTCTTGACTTTGTGATCCCCAGGGAAGACCCTTCCAGTGAAAAGGTATAGCTCTGGCTGTCAGCAGTTGAGAGGCCCCCTGGGCAGGAAATCTAGAGAGCAGTCAGTATTGAGCATGTAACCTTTTGTGCAGTAGTTCTGTTCTCAGTAATCCATCTCTGCCTTCAGTTGTTCCTTGGTTTTCTGTTCTAGACATTCTCTACTTGACCTCCTCCTGAATAAATCTCCAGTCTTGTTCCAGGGCTGGGAGGGCAGTTGGAGGCCATCCAGAGTTGAGCAAACTGGGAGTGGGGATGGTGGGAGTGGGTGGGAGGATGGGAAGCTTAGCGATTTTAAAACAGATTTTCACCAGTGCTTTTTAGCTTCATCTTTACACTGGCATCCAGAGGAGCCTGGTATTGCCAGTTCTTGAGCCACTTGAGGACTGTTCATTCAAGTGGGTTGATTTTCAACTATTCCCCACTGCTTGTGGTCATGCTAAGTCAGTTCTCATCCGTCCATCCACTTCATAGTGTACAAGATTTTGCAGCGTTTGTCTTCTTTCATTATGTTTACCCTCATAGTTTTGTGCCTTTTTTAGAAATCTCCTTACTGTAATTTCAAAGTAATGGGAATAAGTAAGCTAAAACGCATGTGTTCAATCATCTGTTTTTAATTGGGAATTCGGGAAATTAAAACTTCATACACGATAAAAATTAATATCATAATTTAAAAATTGATAGTTAAAAGCTTGTTAATGTATAGTGACCCTTTACCATATCTTAAGAGCTGATCCTTTTGATGACACTCCCATAAGAAATCATAGGACTCTGAAGTGTGAATCTTGCAGTCTTTATTTTCTATACATTTTCAGTGTGATGCTGTTCTCTTTGTGATCTAAATGAGGTAGCGAAGACTTCAGTGGAATTTACTCCCAATTCTTTTTTTTTTTAATTATTTTTATTTTTACAGACTTCATTTTGACTCATTGCACATAGATGGGGTACAAACTTTCATTTCTATGGTTGTGCATGAATGTTCATAATCTGTTCTCATCATTCATATCAGTAATGTTCATATCATCATTATTCTTCTTCTTCTTCTTATTGTTGTTATTATTATTTTTTGGTACCTGGGATTGAACTCAGGGGCACTACACCACTGAGCCACATCCCCAGTCCTATTTTGTATTTTATTTATTATGAGTTGCTTAGGGCCTCGCTAAGTGCTGAGGCTGGCTTTGAACTCATGATCCTCCTGACTCAGCCTCCCAAGTTGCTTGGATTACAGGCGTGCGCCACCGCGCCCGGCTCATATCATTATTATTAATCATACATGTACATAGGGTAATGATGCCTGTGTCATTCCACCATTTTTCATATCCCCACCCCCTCCCAATTCTTTTGAGTAGTTTGTAAAGTGAATTATATGAAAAATCTTTTTATTTAACAAATATTTGAGTGCATATGTGTGCTGGTGCTATAGAGCATTACAATCTTGATGTAGAGTCAGAGCTGCAAAGCTACTGTTCCTTGAAAAATAATTCTTAATATGAAAGGACACATCTCAGAAGCATCTTAAAGTGCATAAAGAGTTAGAAATTAGGACAACCACTCCATTCACAATAGCCTCAAAAAAAAAAAAAAATAACAAAAGAGGTGAAAGACCTCTACAATGAGAACTACAGAACTCTAAAGAAAGAAATTAAAGAAAACCTTAGAAGATGGAAAGATCTCCCATGTTCTCGTATAGGCAGAATTAATATTGTTAAAATGGCCATTCTACCAAAGGTGCTATACAAATTCAATGCAATTTCAATTAAAATTCCAATGACATTCCTCATAGAAATAGAGAAGGCAGTCATGAACTTCATCTGAAAGAATAAGAGACCTCGAATAGCCAAAACAATCCTGAGCAGAAAGAGTGAAGCAGGAGGTATCACAATACCAGACCTTAAACTATACTACAGAACAATAGTAACAAAATGGCATGGTACTGGCACCAAAATAGACAGGCAGACCAATGGTACAGAATAGAGGACACAGAGACAAAAATACAGTTACCTCATACTAGACAAAGGAGCCAAAAACATACAATGGAAAAAGATAGCCTGTTCAACAAATGGTGTGGGGAAAACTGGAAATCCATATATAGTAAAATGAAATTAAACCTCTGTCTCTCACCCTACACAAAACTCAACTCAAAATGGATCAAGGACTTAGGAATTGGACCAGAAACCCTGAACCAAACAGAAGACAATGTAGGCCCAAATCTTCATCATGTTGGCTTAGGATCAGATTTCCTTAATGAGACTTCCAAAGCACAAGAAATCAAAGCAAGAATCAATAAATGGGATGGACTCAAACTAAAAAGCTTTTTCTCAGCAAAGGATACAATCAATAATGAGAAAAGAGAGCCTACGTACGTGTGGAGAAAATCTTTTCCACATGCACTTCAGATAGAGCACTAATCTCCAAAATTTATAAAGAACTTACAAAACTTTACACCAAAAATACAAAGAACCCCATCAATAAATGGGCCAAGGAACTGGACAGACACTTTACAGAAGAAGATGTATAGGCAATCAATAAATATTTGAAAAAGTGTTCAACATCTCTAGTAATTAGAGAAGTGCAAATTAAAACAACTCTAACATTTCATCTCACTCTGATTAGAATGGCTATTATCAAGAACACAAACAATAATAGATGTTGACATGGATGTGGGGGAAAAAGGCACACTTTTACATTGCTGGTGGAGTTGCAAATTGATAACAGCCACTCTGGAAAGCAGTGTGGAAATTCCTCAGAAAATTTGGAATGGACCCATCTTTTGACCCAGTTATCCCACTCCTTGGTTTATACCCAAAGGACTTAAAATTAGCATACTACAGTAATACAGCCACATCAATGTTTCTAGCAACTCAATTCACAATAGCTAGACTGTGGAACCAACCTAGATGCCCTTCAACAGATGAATGGATAAAGAAACTGGTATATATACACAATGGAATAGTACTCAGCCATAAAGAAGAATAATATTATGGCATTTGTAGATAAATGGATGGAATTGCAGAATATCATGCAAAGTGAAATAAGCCAATCCCCAAAAATCAAAGGCTGAATGTTTTCCCTGATAAGTGGATAATGATATATAATCAGGTTGGGAGGGTGGGGGGTGAGAGAATAATGGATGAACTTTAGATTATGAAGAGGGAAATGAGAGGGGAAGGGGGTGGGGGTATGAAAAATTGGAGAATGAGACAGACATCATTACCCTATGTACATGTATGATTACATGAATGATATGAATGTATATCATGCACAACCATAGAAATGAAAATTTGTACCCCTTTTGTGTATAGTGAATCAAAATGAAGTTTGTAAAAATTAAAAAAAAATAAAAAAAAGAGTTACCCAAGAACTTTTGTTGTAATTGTTGTTGTTGTTGAAAGAATTATAAATTTACAGGGAATATGATTACATGTGAAATTTTATATTAGGTTTAAGTGTTACTGATGGCTACAGTAGATAGAGATCATTGTGAGTTGAGATAGCTTCATCTCTGTATGGGTAGTCTTTAGTCACAAATGTGTATTTAAAATTGAGCTTCTCTCCAAGCATGGTGGATGGAAGGGCACCTCTAATCCCAGCAACTCAGGGAGGCTGAGGCAGGTAGATTGCAAGTTCAAAGCCAGCCTCAGCAACTTAGCAAGACCCTGTCTCAGAATAAAAAATAAAAAGGGTTGGGGATGGGCTGGGGTTGTGGCTCAGTGGTAGAGCACTTGCCTCGCATATGTGACGCACTGGGTTCTATCCTCAGCGCTGCATAAAAATAAATAAAATAAAGGTATTGTGTCCTTCTATGACTTAAAAAAAAAAAAAAAAAGGAATCGGGGATGCGGCTCAGTGGTTAGGCCCCTTGAGTTTAACCCTTGTTACCACAAAACAGATGACAACAACAAAAAATGAAAAGCAAATCAAAAATAAAATTGAACTCTTCATCCTCAATTTATTGAGTCACAAGTTTGAAAGTAGGTATGTACTTTCCTGGTTGATTTTATCTTGTCCTGCCTGTGTCTTTATGAGTCAAGAATCACGACTTGGGTTGGAGATATAGCTCAGCTGGTAGAGTGCTTGCCTCATAAGCACAAGCCCCTGGGTTCAATCCCCAGCACCGCAAAAAAAAAAGAATCAGAACTCAGTGATTCTTCCTTTGTAATATGTTTCCAATTTGTCCATTCAGTTCTAGTATCTCAACATTTTTATTCAGGCGCCTTCTGTGTACCAGGTGCCATGCAGGGATGGGGCTGAGTAAGGCCTCTGAAGGAGCCTGCATTTCCTCCTGGGCACAGTAGACATGGACACGGATAATGTCAGAGAGAAGTGGGGTATGTTAGGGAGCTGTTTGCACAAGATCTTATGGCAGCTTGGAAACCCACCAGGGAGAAGACCTGAAGTAGCAGAGGGGGTTGGCCATGATTTAGTGTGGCTGACTGTGAAGTGGCAGGGCTGAGGGCGGTTTCACTGCTTGTGAGGCAGTACTGGTTGGCACGGGTGAAGACTCAAGATATTTTATTAATTCAACAAATATTTGTTGAGTGCCAACTACATGCTGGGCAAGTGTTGAATAACTGAATGCAGCAACGGACAAAATGTGAAAGTCGCAGCCTTGGGCAGGGACTATAGTATGATAAAGAAGTTGATTGTGTAGTATCATTAAAGGTGAAAAGTGCTCAGGAAAACAATAAAGCAGGGTGATGGAATTGGGAATCTTGGATGCTAATCTGGGGTCAAATGATTTCCCCATAGTCTACTCAGGGGACTGCAGGGGAACTTTAGGGGATTTATAAGCCCTTTTTTTGAATCTTTATTTTTTAGTATGCTTTAAAATATTTCAAAAAAAGTAATGAAATACAGCATGGACAAGCATGTACATCATATATAAAAGTTCACACACTGGATTCCACCAACACAAAGAATTTGCTTGTTCCGTACCAGTAGCTCATGTTTGGGAAGAGGCCAAAATACAATTTTCTTTGCATTCATTGACTTTAAAATACATAATTTTAACTCACTTAAATCTAAAGATGAATTTACTTTAATAAAATATCTCACATATTTTATAGATTGAAAATCCACTGCTAGACTTACTTGAAAATCACTTTGTAGAAGTTCAACCCACCCTGACTCTTGAATCACCATTGTTACTTTCAGCATCTTCTAACTTTCTCCTTTCCAGAATTTCTTGCATAACATTGCTGGAGTTACTTTTCTTAAACCACTGAGGTCTTTGACTAAATCCTTGAAGCCTTAAACCCTGTTGTGGGGGAAAGTAGACCTGGATATTAGGTGTAGCTTTGCCACAAATTGCTCTGTGATCTTCAGCAAGTCTTTGTTTCTTCACCTCTAAGTGTCTTCTTTACTCTAAATTTTTACTCCTATAACTCTCTTCCTATCTCTTATGATCTGACTGTAGCTGTTCACCCAGTTTTCTCTTTCACTACCTCCTGCCCTTATCCTCTGTTCTGGTCTGATCATGGCCTTCATCCTGGCTCCCTCTCCACTGTGTACAGCATTTGCTGGTTAGTTTTGTTCTACATAAATTCATGTTGTTTTCTCAGCCCAGACTGGCCTTTTTAGCTCATCGGTTTATTTTTGCACATTCTTTAAACATAGTCTTCTGGAACTTACAGGTCAATAAAATTTTTGGAGGAACAATAGCAGTACCAAGTGATATAGCATCAAGGTAGGTCGAGAGCAGGGAACAAGCCATCTGATTTGTGGAGACCTTTGCCGTTACAGCAGTAGCCACTGGCCATGTGTGGCTATTTAAATGAAAATCAATTAAAATTACATAGAAGGAAAATTCAAACTCTCAGTCTCACCATTCACGTGTAGCCTGTGGCTGGTTTATTAGACAGTGCAGATATAGAACATTTCCATCATTGTAGAAAGATCTGTTGGAAAGTGTTTGTCACAGGTGACTTGAGAGTTCTGTTTTAGGGATTCTGGAAGAGAAATATATCTCTGTAGATGGTTCAGCAGGAATGTTTGATGAAGAAACAGAGGTGATGAGTGTAGATAATTGATTCTAGAAGTCTGACAGTGGCAAGGAAAAGTGACATAGAGAAAAAGACAATACCCAAGTAAAAAGAGCTGGGAATCAGGGGCAGAAATAAAGAGAATGGAAAAAGAGTATTCTTGAAGGCAAAGAGAAAAGCTGTGGTGATGGAAAGACTGAATCCATTCTAGCTGTTGGAGGAGGGTAGGTAGGAGGAGGTAGACATGCTGGATGTTGGGAAAAACAAGTGAAACAGGATGTTGAAATGGGTTTCATTCTCTCTGTTTTGGCCAAGGTCCCAACACATTGCAAACAGAACAGTAAGTGGCAAAGACACCCACATTCCTTAGTGAAGGTTTGCAACCCTTAACTGGACATCTTGAAGGTATGAATGAGGCTGAAGAAGCCAAGACAGGACCCAAGAGGGCAGGAAGGAAAGGGATGATTCCACCTCCCCTCAGACTGATTGAAGGGGTTGGAAGGAGGCCCCTTGGCTGTCTTGACTTGGTCTGTGTACTCTGGAGTCTTTAGAGATGCTGAACTTGGACTAGAAACATTTTGAGGTCAAATACTTGCTGGCGCTATACCTGCCTGGCTGGCTGCAGAACAAGGAGAGGCAGCTGCACAGGGATCCAGCTGTGCTTTCATTCATAACAAGGCAACTGCGTCTGATTTCCATGGACTGATTTCCATGGACTAGGAGAGGACCAGATGGTCTTAAAATTTGGCTGCATCTGTGAGTCCTTCCTGCCAGGGACAGTGAGCCTTTTATAGCAGAGGCACACAGTGTGTACCCAGAGGCAGATGTCCCAGGTGGGCAGTATGCTGAGTGATCACTGGGACAGGAGATTGCTTGAGCTCCAAGAACTCCAGTAGGACAATCTCTGCAGAACTGAAGAGGCCTCATTCGAGGAACCATGACTGATGAATTGAAGGGAGCTGCTGGCAGATCCAAGAGAAGCCCACTGTGCTTAGAGTAGCCTGGAGGTAGCGGTTGGGGAGAGTAAAATTTGGAGTTTGGAGTTGGATATTTTCCCTACGGATATGTACATTGTTTTTCTGACTAGAGGTGACCAAAGGACTTCTGATTTTTTATGAATGATGGGAAAGCTTTGGAACGGATTTCCTGCAGGACTAGAAATGATTGGGCTTCTGAATGAAGAAAGAACACAGGTTGTTGCCGCTTGTTTTCTGTGGAGTCCTATGTTTCGGCCAAGTGGCTGCTAAATATGGTGAGAGTGCAGAATGTCTAGGAAAGCTCTAAGAGGTGCATTGAGAAGTACTAAGAAGTCAAAGAATAACAACCTGAGTATGTCCAGTTTCAGAGAAGCAGCAGGAGTGAAGTGGACTAAGCAAATGGGACTTTTGCCTACTTTCCAGGAGGAAAACATAAGAAATAGATTATTACATATTTGTCTGGAATTTATATTTTTATAATCTGAAGCCTCCTAGTCCTGTGGATTGTCATTATGAAGTAAGAGTAAAGTAAATGGAGAATGTTCCTTTCACAGAGCTGGGTTTCTTCAGTGTGTGGTGGTTGCATTGACCTTTGATGTCATTAGGATGACAGTCCTTGGGCATTTCTTCCATATTTTAATGATTGATAAGGGGGCAATATATTCTGATTGGGATGGGGTAGTATATTATTTCAGTTTCTAGAACTGGTTTATTTATTATGTACATTGTATGAGGCCTCTTATCATACTCCATTAGTTAGGGTGCTATTTGCTATGGGTAACTGAAACCCTAAACTGTATTGACTGGAGCACTTGGAGTAAGGGTGGGCTCGTCCCTGTGAGTCTCAAGACGTTGCTCTCCTCTCTGGCTTAACTATACCCTCCATGAAGTGCCTGAATCACCAGGTGCCACATCTAGATAGCAGACAGAAAATGGACTCTTTCTGCTGGTGTACCCAAAGCAGTCCCCCTTGGAGACCTCCACTCACATCTCATTGGCCGGAATTGGATCACATCTCACCTCTGAACTAATTGCTGATGGCAAGGGGAAAGAAATCCTCCTGAGCAATTTATTAAACTAATTAATGTGTACTCGCTAGAGCTAGGAATAGAGTCAGCATGTCTCAAGCACATGACCTACAGAGAAAGAGTGGATAGCTAAGCTTAATTTAGATTCTGTTAGGAAGGAGGAAAGGAGACATGGATGTTGTGTGGTCTTCCACCTGTTCCTAGAATTATATATAATGATTAATATAGTTAAAAATGATTAACTATAGATTGGATGGTAAGAACATAGTATATGTAGATGAACTTGCTGTACAAAACCCAAAATATAGTGATTTAACTGATATAAAAGCTGCTTTCTCACCAGTGACAGTTCAGAGGCAGGTGGTCTGGGGCGAGTGGGGTGGCTCAAACATACCTTGAATATTAGAGTTGCCAAGTTGAAGATTAGGAGGCCAGAATCTGTGGGGAGGGCCTATTAGCAACATCATTCCAGGGGAGAAGGCCAACAGAGGAGGAAGGGTGAGACAGAAGAGTAGGTAGGAGGGGGGTAAAGGGAGAGGGTACAAGATGGGGCCTGAACTGGTCACTTTATAAGAAACTCTCCCTTAAGCTCACACCTTTTAACACTGCTGCATTGGGGATTAAGTTTCTAGCACATGAACTTTGGGGGATGCCTTCAAACCATAGCAATGACCTGAGGTTTGATTTAAAATTAAAAAAAAAAAATAGACATGCTTTTGGTAGTGAGTGAGAATTCTCTTCTTAAGGCCTGTTTGGACTTTGATTCTGCTACTCTGAGGTAGCCCCTTGCTTTCTCATCTGGAAAACTATTCTTTGAGTAGTGCTAGGATATTGTCCTAAACTACATGCTGTTTTCAGATTTTTTTTTTTTTTTTTGGTCATAACTACAAACTAGTAAGAGCTGTAGATAGATAACATATACTTTTATATGTAGGTAAAATGAAATCAGATGTTAAATCCTTTCTAGAATCTTAAGTGTGGCCTCCGCTATATCATTAGCTCAATGTGGAGGGCAGGCATTTTTATCTATCTGCTTTATTGCTGTAGATTCAGTGCTCAGAGCAGTTCCTGACATGTAGTGGGTATCAATAAATATGTGTTTAATGAATGAGTAGAGCTGTAAAACACAATAATGTGAATAATCAAATCTGACTTTTTTTTTTTAACCTCTGTACTTATGGATTTGTATTTTTTTTTGGCATCTGTTAAAGTAATCTTTATTGGCCTCACCTTCCAGGGGAAAAGTGCCGCATTTCCCTTGACCTGTGTAACCTCAGTAGACTCTGCATGACCTCAGAGGATGAGTACTGTGTGTGATATGGCCAGCACAGGCATCCAGGATGCAGGGATTTGTGAAGTGGAGAGAGGGAAAGGAAATGTTTCATTGCCTCCCAAGAACAACAAAAACACCCACTTATTTCCAGGCAGCTGTTTTCAAGTGGAGTGGAGTTTGGGTAGGATGAAGAAGAAATAAAATAATCTGGATCCTGGGATGACTTTGGGGAATTCGGGGAAAAAAGGCTAGACCAACTCCTAAAGACTGGGTGTGTAACTTGACCCATTGCTGATTCATGTTCTCTTCATACCATAATATAGATTTCAGAATTCATGTACCATAGAAAATACTGAAAAATGAGAGAGAACTTTTTAGAGAAACACAACCTTCGTACATCACTGACCTGTGGGAATCTGTTACTTTTTACAAACAGGTCTCTGTGAAGACAAGAGCATGGAATTGTGAATGAGTGAGTTCTGCTTGAGTGACATTTGGAAAAGTGGGCATTTAAGGGCAAGTCAATGGGATGAAAAGTCCTGGGTGTGTGGAAAGACACTCAGAGGGTTCAAGATAGAAGTGTGTATGTTTCATTTGGCCAGTGTTGGTTAGAATGGAAGGTCAGGAGCACACATGGCAGGGAGAGTAGGGACGGAAGCTGCAGCTGGAGGGTAGAGAGTGAAGGACCATCAAGGTAGAGGAAGGGGTTTTGGTTTATTCTGTGGTTTATGTACAACCAACAAAGATTCTGAACATGGAAGTGACCAGATGAGATCTGTGTCTTTTTTAAAAAAATATTTTTAGCTGTAGATGGATAAAATATCTTTGTTTTATTCATTTATTATTATGTGGTGCTGAGATTCCAACCCAGTGCCTCACGCATGCTTGCAAGGACTCTACCACTGACTACCACCTTAGCCCTGGGATCTGTGTTTTTAGGAAACAATTCTGGAGGAAGGGAGTATGAAGGATTGACCGTGGGGACTGGGCTGGTGTAAGGAAGTATGGTTTTTTTCATGTTGTGCTCACAGGCATGGCGGCTTTTGTGGGGTTCTGCTATTCCAGGGAGGCTTGCCCAAGCAAGGCAGCAGCCCCTTGAGTTAAATCAGGAGCTGCTAGGACAGGTCCGGTAAGGGGGTTCACCTTCTTGGGTTTGCTGTGGAGACCTTGAGTGTGGTGTGCTCCTTGGCTGTAGAGGACACCTGGCATGCACCTGGCAGAGGGGCTGAGAAAGGAAGGCCCTGGAGTCCTTCTTCATGCTCACAGGTATGAAGGACAAGAGGGATTCTTTTCTGTTGTCTAAAACGATGCTCTCTAGTGACCTTCCTTATCTATGGCTACCCTTAGCGAAGTCTTGTTTGTGTTCTGTCTTGTCTCTGCTTTATTTTGGTTGTGAGAGTAGAGATTTACATGTACACAGTGGGAAACTACTAAGCCACAAAAATGTATGAAATCCTGGTATTTGTGACAACGTGGAGGGAGCTGCAGATTATTCTGTTATGTGAAATAAGCCAGGCACAGAAAGACCAGAACCTCACACTCACTCATGTGTGGAATTTTAAAAAGTTGATCTCATAGAAGGTGAGAGTAGGTTGGGGTTTGCCAGAGGCTGGGAGAGCCGGGGGAGGGAGGAATGGGGGGAAGGTTGGTCAATGGATTCTAAGTTGCAGTTGAAGGTCTGGGGTACTATTGCACAGTGAGGGGACTCTAGATAATGATGGTCGGTGTATATTTCAGAAAGCTAGAAGAAAGGATTTTGAATGTTTTCACTATAATAAGTGTGTGAGGGGATAGTTATGTTTAACCTGATGTAAGCATTACCATGTATACATGTATTGAAGCTTCACATGGTACCCCGTAAATATGTACAACTTTTTATGTTATGTGTCAGTTTAAAAATACACTTAAATAAAAGTAAGAGTAGTTTTAGGTCAAAGTTTAAGGAGAAGCAGTAGCCTCCCTCTGAAGGGTCAGTGCTGGTGGTGGGCAGATAGTGGTTGCTCTCCATTAGGAAATTCTTCCTCAGTGTTGGTTCTGGAAGCATCTTTGCAGAAGAGGCCAGTGCTTGAGAAATAATAAAGCTGCAAGAATTGGTGCACTGGCAATAGAAGCAAGATTTTGATGGCAGAGTAAGTCATTTAGGACAAGGAAAGATAAAAGGTAGTTTGGAAGTTTGGGGATTATGCGCTTAGAAAAATGCAGCTGCTGTTAACAGAGGAGTCATAGGAAGAGGAGCAGGAAAGTGCTGAATTCATTTTGAGTTTCATATAGAGTAAGAAAGAGCTAAAAGTGACTTTTAGCTGGAGTCAGTCACTGGAAGTTTGGTATTAGAATCTATGTTTCCTGAAGCCAGGCCAGTGTTTTTTTCCTGCTGTACTGAAATGTATTATATGAAAGAAAATGTCCTTGTTGAGTGTCAGGTGGTGACAGCATCTCCAGGTAGAGATGTCAAGTACATAGCAGTAAGTGGAGCTGGAATGAAAAATTGAGAATAAATGTAGAAATTTATTTCAGGGTGTACATAATGAGATCATTGGAACTATGGAAAGGAGTTCACTCAGATTTTCATGCAGGCTATAACTGGAAATAGCCAAGAGGCAGTTTTCTTGAAAAAGGAGGAGGGAAAGTTATGCACACAGTGAGGCTGAAGCAGAGAAAGGAGACAGCAGGAGTATGGTATGTTGTTAAAGAAGTTTGTAATTGTGGAGAGGAAGGCATAGCTTGTAGCCTGGGATGCAGTCAGAAGGTAAAAGAAGTTTTTACCTGTTCCCATGTGAAAGGGGGAAATGGGTGGAGAGGGAACAACTAGATAAGACAGGAAAGTTCAGTTTAGTTTTTTTTTTGAACCGGGGATTGAACTCAGGGGCACTTGGCCACTGACCACATCCCCAACCCTATTTTGTATTTTTATTTAGAGACAGGGTCTCACTGAGTTGCTTAGGGCCTCGCCAAGTTGCTGAGGCTGGCTTTGAACTCGTGATCCTCCTGACTCAGCCTCCCGAGTCACTTGGATTATAGGCGTGCGCCACCACGCCCGCTCGGTTAGTTTAACAAATAAGTTTTAAGTGCCATTGAGGTGGTAGGCATAGTGCTGGGGGCTACGGATGCAAAGATGAAAGAAGCATGATCCTTACTCTGGAACGTTGCCTGTCTAGTAAAGCACAGGAGCAAGACTAATACAGGAGCAACTAATAACTACTGGGCACTGTGTGTCAAGAACTGTGCAAATACTTCATGTGCATTGACCCATTTAGTCCTCACAATCCCCCAGTGAGTTTGTTGTTAGTTGCTGTTGTTATTAGTTCGTTGTTAGTTGCTGTTGTTATTATCCATAAAGGAAAAGATGATGAGGCACAGGAAGGTTAAATGATTTGCTTAAGGTTTTTAACAATTAGCCAACTATATGGGCAAGATTAGAACCCAGGCCATAGCTCTGTGCCTTTGTGCATTGTGCAGACAAATTATTGCACTGTGATACGAAGATAGAAGTAAGGACAGTGTGCAGAAGTAGCATGAAGGGGAAAGGGGTTACATTTTCCTGGCCAGGGATGGAGTAGTACAGGGAAGATCTCAGAGGAGGAATAAATGGAAGACTGGAGATGGATCCAGGTGAGGCAACACACTGTCAGGACCAGAGGCTAGAGCCCATGTTGGTGTGTGTGTGTGTGTGTGTGTGTGTGTGTGTGTGTGTGTGTTGTTGTTGTTCTTTTATCTAACCATTGACACAGATTTCATCTCTAACTGCATTTCATCTGCTTCATCCTAATCACAGAGGACAGTCAAATTTTATTCCGTTCCTTTCTGTGAACAATTAAGATATTTTCAAAACCTGGGTTATCTTTTTAGGGGTATCAGCTTATCAGTATATTCCACTGGAGTGGAATATAGATGTTAAATAATAATGTATATGTGTGTCTCTTCTTAAGTCTGCCTGTCTGTGAATTCAGAGACCAAGCTGATTTCTAAGTGAGAATTGCCTATGCTGTCAGGACCCAGGCAGTCTCTGGGGGAAGAACTATAAAACTTGAGAAGCAAAGTATTGAAGGTAAAAATTGAAATTACAGAAAATAAGCTGATACTTTGCATAAAAAAGATTAATGGTCCTTTCTGAGATAAAATATAGAAGGTAATAATGACTCCTGGATTTATGTGATTAGGCTGTCAGTTCCCTGCCCTTCACCCCACTTTCCAGCCCATCCTTGACCATACCACTGCCCCCTCTAATTCCTTCCTCATTCCTGGCCTTCATCCTGAAATTGTGAGCACTGGGTGTACAGTAGCTCTGTGAGTCTCAGGAATGGTGTGAGCTTGTCTGTTTTGCACATTAGTTACTGGATAAAAAAAATAATAAATGTAATGTTTGTTAGTTATTTTGGGCCACATCAAGATGCCCCTAAATCAAAATAGTTGTACCATTCTGGCCATGTGGGAAAGTGGTTACATCAAAATGTCATGGGTGGGCAGAGATTATTCTTGGGAGTTGGGGCGTTTGATAAAGGAAGAAGTTAATTCAGAATTGGAAGGATAGTTTTTTTTTTTTTTTTTAAAAACTCTTTACAACATAGTTACTTATATGCCACTCATAGTTACCTCCAAGGATTTATGTAACTGGGTGGGGGGGGGGAAGGCCCAACTGTTCACTGCTCTAGAAGAAAATCCTGAGCATTAGTAGAATACCACTGCCACCTTGTGGCAAGGTGTTGTTAGTTTGCTGTATTTTACGAAAAAAGGTTTATATGACATTTATACACTGTGACTATTTTAAGCCTCCTAGTATAATAGCACTTTCCAAAACCATATATTTTATCTCTGTAATATTAATTAGAAAATTATACTCAGAAACTTCTGTAAAAAAGGTACATATTAAAAGTGGAGAGGGAGCTTATTTTTAGGAATTAAAAATATTCACAGAATGACTACAGTCTCAAAAGGTAATTATATCTTAATAGCTTTTCTCAAGAAAATTATCTGTGCAATGGACAAAGTATATTAGTAATCACTGGAGAGTTTATTGTATAAAGAGTAATCAGAATATGTTGGATAATCTCCATTGTTTTGCTTTAGAATGCATCAATTTATACTTAAGCATAAATATCCTAAATACTGGATTCTATAGTATTTCAAACAAAATAATGAAGGTATTGTGAATATATTCAGAGGTCTTTAGAATACTTCTGTAGGCTTAGGGAAACCATTGATTCCTCATTACATTTCATGTGTTTCCTCTGGTTTCTTGAGGGGTAGACCTAACCAACTTCTCAGGGTTATGGGGCCTGCAGCCTCACTGGCTTTTTGTTTGGAAAATTGAATGTTTTTCTTCTTAAATAGGGAATTGTGCTAATGAGGCTTTTCTGCTACTGGGTTTAATGTGGCAGGATGAAGAACTGCAGAGCCACAAACCTATTCAGAGTTTCATAGCCTACTTACTTAACAGCCACTGGCATGCACCCTGTGAGGGGACCTGCTGCCAGGGCACAGTGGGTGGTCAGGGGACGGTCTTCTGTCACCACATACATCTCAGACAACAGCCAGAAAGTGTCGGTCTGGGAGTGTGTGCTTTATGTGTAAAAGTAAGCAATTACTTCAGGGAAAACTAAAAAATAAATATTGGTTGTATATTTTTCTGAGAAAGAGAACAAATGAAACTATTTTACAGACTTGTAGAATATCACATCTGGAATATTATATATGCCTCTTGGTTTTGAACTCAATTTCACAGAGCTGTGAAATTCCTGTTACCCCCAACAGGGAGGCCGAGCCGGTTAGTTTCGGTTAGTTTCTCGATTACTTTTGCAAAGTACCTGATTGGATATATTTGGGGAAAACACAGATTATTCTGAAACACAAAAGTGCTTGAGGACATGACTCCCGTGGCAGCTTATGAAAAGGGAAATGTTTGTGATGTTGTAAGTGACAAATCCCTATCATCCCCTTATTGTGTTTTCATTAAATATTGATTCTAGAAACTTCTCTTGTGTCCATTCTTCTATAAGTAGGGATTCACTCAAATTTGACCTCATTGTTCCCCAGGCCATTCCATTGCCAGCCTTTGCTTTACTGGCGGGGCCAGGCCGATGCCAGTGCTGACTTTGGGTGGCAGTGTGGGTCTAGAGACATAGTGTGGAAGTGGGGGTAAGGGACCAGAGTCACGTCTCTCCACTTCCTGCCTGCTGGTCCAAGCACACGATGGTGGCCAGCTCCCACTGCAGCTCTTATTTCCTCAGCCACACATCTTATTCTAGTCTTCATCTGCTGTGAAATCTGGTTTAAATCTGAGTTATAGTCAATTGTAACTTGGTTTCTTGTGGGCAGATGACTCTCAAGAGGGAGAAGGGAAGAGCTTAAAGGAACTTGCTCAGATTACCCAAGTAATCTCCACACTCTGGGGGGGGGGGGTGCATATGAATGGGGCTCCAACACAGGGAAAGAAACATTTTGAGTGGAGAGATGCAATACTTTACTGTAGATGTCTTTTAGGAAGATTCTGACACCAAATTTTTTGAATGCTGAGAGTCCAGTGAGAGTAAATGGTTACATTGAATAATATTAATTAAAAATGAATGAAAAGAAGGACCCAAAATGCTGGTTTTTATTTTTTAAAGGGTTCATGCCAATTATTGAACATGTAGCATTAGAGAGTGTCTTTTAAGCCTGGTAATTCTAATCACAAAAAGATATTTTACCACATGTAGTAGAATGAAATTTAAACCTCCCTCTTATCCTGCACAAAACTCAACTCAAAGTGGATCAAAGACCTAGGAATTTGACCAGAAACTGTACCTGCTAGAAGAAAATGTAGGTCCAATACTCCAACATGTCAGTTCAGGAACTGACTTCCTTAATAAAACTCCTGAGGTGCAAGAAGTAAAATCAAAAACGAGTAAATGGAATGGCATCAAATTAAAAAGCTTCTTCACAGCAATGGAAACAATCAAGAGTGTGAAGAGAGAGCCTACAGAAGGGGAGAAAACCTTTGTCACCTGCTCTTCAGATAAAGCATTAGTATCCAGAATATACAAAGAACTCAAGAAACTTAACACGGCCCCCGCAAGTAACCTAATCAATAGATGGACAAAGGAACTAAACAGACACTTTTCAAAAGTAAAAATACAAATGGTCAGCAAATATATGAAAAAATGTTCAACACCCCTAGCAATTAGAGAAATGCAAATTAAAACTATACTGAGATTTTGTCCCACTCCATGCAGATGGCAATTATCAAGAACATAAGTAATAATAAGTGTTGGTGAGAACATGGAGAAAAGGGTACACTCATAGATTGTTGGTGTGAATGCATATTCATGCAACCACTCTGGAAAGTAGTATGGAGAGTCTTTGAAAAACTAGGAATGGAACTACCATATGATCCAGCTATCCCCTCTTCGGTATATATCTGAAGGATTTAAAATCAGCATACTATACTTATGCAGCCACATCAATGTTTATAGCAGCACAATTCATAATAGCCAAACTATGGAGTCAACCTAGGTGCCCTACATTAGATGAATGGATAAAGAAAATGGGGTATATATACATAATGGATATTACTCCACCATAAAGAAAAATGACTTTGTGGCATTTCCTGATGGAACTGGAGACTATCACACTAAGTCAAATAAGCCAGTCCCCAAAAGTCAAAGGTAGAATGTTTTCTCTAATATGTGGATTATTAATTACTCCACAATAAGGGGGTTGATTAAAAAAGATCAATGGAGTATATAAAGGGGAATGAAGGGAAGGGAGGAAGGATGGGAAAGACAGTGGAATGAATTTGACCCAACTTTCCTATGTATATATATGAATATGCCACAGTGAATCTCACCATCATGTACATCCACAAGACACTAATTTAAAAAAAAGTAAGTAAGTAGCAGAAAGATCAGTATATCAGAAGGAAAGGAACATGGGGAGGGTGGATGCGAGGGGAAGGGGAAGTAATGTGGACTGAATTGGAACAAATTGTATTCCATGCTTTTATACTCATGTCAGAATGAATTGTATTGTCATGTAGAATTGAAAATAACCAATGAAAAAAAGGATTTTAAAATGTGTAGGTTCCTGTGCCCTACTCCAGAGCTACTGAATCAAAACCTTCTAGATGAACTGGGGCACCTCAGTGTGATGAAGTGCCCATGTAAAGATCAGCCAGATTTTAAAACAGCTGGCCTACTTAATAGAACTGATGCAATGTAGATATACTTATTTGAATAGGGGCTTGAGCTCATTTTAAAAAAAAATTTATTTTTAGACTTCATTTTCAATTATTGTACACATATGGGGTACAAATTTTCATTTCTATGGTTGTACATGATGTAAGGAAATTCATGGCAGGGTACAATTCAGAAGGGGAAAGAAGGATAGAGAGAAGGCACAAAGCACAAAGGGTCTGGGATCTGAAGGAATAGGTGGGAAGTTTTGGAGGCTGCGAGAAAAACTAGGCTTGAAGCAATTTCACACGTGGCTGATGAAAGAGGTTGACAGCCTGGCTCAGAATCAAATGGCTTACCTTCCAGAGCATGGGCAGCAGTGCCCATTCAGATACAAGTTCTGGCATGTTGCAGGGGGAAATAGTTCTTATTTTATATTCATACAAAAAATCTGTAAGGGCTAAGAAAAGGAAAAAAGCCATGTTATGACAGCAGACATAGTACATTAAAGTGTAAACTTATAATAAAGGCAGACTTCTAGTTTTAGAGATGTGGAGTACAGTGTGGGGCTCTGTGGTTTGTGTGTGAGCGCCTGCCAACAAAAATTATGTAAGTTTAACTCTTGGATGAATAGGACAGAAAAACTACTATCCCTTTAATTTCACTATCTAAAATAAATAGTTGATATAAATATTTTATAAGTGGATCTCTTCTGTATTCCACCCGGGCAAAGGCAATATTAATGCTGATGAGGTAGATGACCTCCCTGGATAATGATGCATGACAACGGATAAAAAGAAAATGACTTTTAATTTTGGGATTAAAAAAAAAATCCCAGAATGGTCGACCACCAAATACTTATATTTGCCATAGAGACTTTTGCAGATGAGTAAGGTGGCTGGCCACTAGTGCATCTCTGTATCCACTTCTCAGAGTGCTGCTGGGTTTCCTGCCTGGGCTGTCCCTTAAGAGCTCTTACAGATGGTCTGCTGTTCCAGATTCCACCTAACAACTATTTCAATGGCTTTATCTGCATGCCAGTCTGCATTCATTCATTAGTTCAGTGAATAACTATTGAGAGGTATTATCAGGGCCAAGGACCGTGAATAGTGCTGGCTCTACGGTGGTGAACCAGGTGGGCGTAGTCCCTGCTCGGCAAGCTCCCAGTCAGGGCGAGAAACGTATGTCAGTTTGGGGCTACTTGACTTTTGAAGAGCCAGTGGTGTGCAGTGCAGCAGCAGCAGTACCGGTCATTTCCTAATTCTTCCTGAAAAACAAGATTGATGCTTTAAGAAATAAAATGATTATATCATATAGCATGTTGTAAACTCTTCTCCATTAGTGTATTAAATACAGTTTCATGATGGATTCCTGCTTTCATGCTTAACCAGGAAGCATTGTACATTTGGGGACTGGACCCTTGGTGTGATTAAACACAGCTTTTGTGGGACACTTTCTCTGAATAGAAGCAATAGGCCCTTATTCAGAACCATTGTCTCTTTATTGAAAACACCTTTTCCCCAAAGTATGACATGCTAAAATAGTACCTTACTTATGACACTTGGTATTTACATAGCGTTTGAGAGTTCATGAGGCATTTGCATGCCATTTTGTTTGATCCTAACACCTCTGAGGAATGCAGAGCAGGTGATGTTTGTCCTCACCTTCCAATGGGGAGACTTAGGTTCAAAGATGCTATTACTTATTTGAGGTCACAGAGCTAGAAAACTGCAGAGCCAGAAGTGGAATTTAACTGTGGGCTTTTTTTTAGCAGTCAGATCTATTTCTTTTTTACTTTTTGCCAGCATGTTGACTTGATGGAAAGAAAAAAATTAAATATCTTTCCCCATTTGGTTCCTTCAATTCCTGTCAGTCAAAAGAAAACGTTTGAATCATTTTAATTTCATACTTTTTTCCTGAGCATTCAATGAATCAATTAACACATAGTAATTATTTTCTAAATATCAGATAGTTGCTATATGTGGGATGGAAAAATAAATGGGATACAACTTCTGTCCTTTAAAAACTCAGTCTTATAGGAGAGCAACACACAAAAAAATTCTTATACAGCATGATTAATGCAGTCAATTAGGCATGAGCCTACTGCTGTGGGTGCATCAAGGACCTGACGGTGGCCTGAGCCAAGGAGAGGTGATGGGTGAGGTGGGGGTTTAGAAGTAGGTAGAAGATAATATGGAATAGAAAGAAGAGCTTATAAAAATGCTTGGACACTGGGAAGTATGACTAATTTAGGGATAAGCAAGTGATATTCTATTAGGTGAACTTAGAGGGGGATTGCTGATGATGAGCCTGTTAAGTAAGGTGAGTCATTATGGAAGGAAGAGTCTTGTATACCCAGCTTAGAAATCTGGAATTACATAGATGTTGAGAATATTTTTTTGCTAATGAGGACACCATTTTGGAAAAAGAAAAAAAAGAAGTCTGGTATTATACTGTGGGTGACAGGAAACCATTGAACATACTAAACCAGAGCTTGGTAGAATCACATCTTTATTTGAGATAATTCTGTCTGCAGTGGGAAGAGTGGACTCGTGGTGGGAAAAATCGACAGCATGGAGAGCATTTAGGAAAGTACTGAGTTCAAGGGTGCTAGAGGAGCTTGGTCTAGGACATTGACAGGAAGAGTAGATAAGCATGGACTTAAGAAATGAAAGTTTTTCAGTGGCTTGCCTGTAATCCCAATGGTTGGGAGGCTGAGGCAGGGAGTTTACAAGTTCAAGGCCGGCCTCAGCAGTTTAGCAAGGCCCTAAGCAACTTAGCAAGACCATGTCTCAAAATAAAAAGGGCTGGGAATGTGGATCAGTGGTTAAGTGCCCCTGGATTCAATCCCTGGTACCAAAATTAAAAAAAAAAAAAAAAAGAGAAAAAGAATTGAAGCTGGGTGTAGTGGTGCAGCTTGGGAGGCTGAGGCAGGAGGGTTGCAGGTTCAAAGTGAGCCTCAACTCAGTGAGACCTTGTCTCTAACTAAAAAAATACAAAATAGAATTGGGGATATGGCTCAGTGGTAGAGGGCCCCTGAGTTCAATCCCTGGTATCCCCCTCCCCTCCCAAAAAAGGAAAAAAATCTGTTCCATAAAGTAATGCTTATGATGAGGACCAATGTTGATGATTTTGTGACATAGCACCTTTTTAAAGAATCATGCGTTATTATTATTATTATTATTATTTATTATTATTTTTTGCGGTGCTGGGGATTGAACCCAGGACTCTGTGCTTTCGAGACAAGCACTCTACCAACTGAGCTATATCCCCAGGCCTATGCATTATTCTTATCCTTTGTCTTACATATCATCAAAACACATGGTAACATGCAGACATCATTTCCACTTCAGAGATTAAGAGTTCATCGTTAAAGATGTCAACATGGTGATGTCAACAGGTTCTGCACAGACACCCAGGAAGGCTGTTATGCCTTATATGATAAATGGATAAGGAATGAAGAGGGCAACGAAACATTCTCTGGGAGGATAGAATAGGCCATAGTCAGAAAAGATAGGAAGAAAGTGAGATATGTGTAAAATGTAGAGTGTTGAAAATCCCCTGACCATTGCTGTCATCACACCAAATTCCATTCCCTAAAAGAGAAGTGAAAGGGTCCTGCTGGCAAAGACCAGTGGGAGCTAGAGATTTTTCTGGAATTTTTGAAGGCATCCTGAAAAGTCATGAATCATGCATTTGTTCTTCACCACACCTGTTTAATGCCCTCCCCCAAAGCCAATAAATGGAAGTTTAATGAGATGTCAGGCAATAACTGCTTTTTCAAAGATTTTTATCTTTACCAAAGACTTCAAATGACTCTTTAAAAAAAAATTATTTTATTTTTCAAATGACTCTTTTTAAAGTTGCATTCTTTCTCACGGCATCGGAGTAGTATTCCATCTAAGCAACTTCAACCTGGGGCACATAAGCATCACTGAAAACCTTGGGGAAGTCCCTGAGTGCCTGTGTGTATGTGATCTAAACGAGAAATTCTTTTATTTGCTCTAAACAAGGACATAAAATGAACAATTTCGCAGCTTTAAGATGTTGAACTGCAGATGATCTCAGAAAATAGCTGATGAGTTCTTTGAACTTTTAAAAGCCATTTAAGTTTATTATTTAAAATAAGCTCTTAAAGCTAAATTTTTGAGGGGAAAAAAAAAAAAGCCAAGTTTATTCACCTTTCTGTTTTTGACTTTTGGAAACTGAATTACTGGATTACAGTTAGCATCTCTATGGCTTTATTGGGTTTTTTTTTTTTTTTTTTTTTTTTGAACCAGGGATTGAACTCAAGGACTCGTGGCCATTGAACCACATCCCCAGCTCTATTTTGTATTTTTATTTAGAGACAGGGTCTCACTGAGTTGTTTTGGGCCTCGCTAAGTTGCTGAGGCTGGCTTTGAACTCGCGATCCTCCTGCCTCAGCCTCCCGAGTCGCTTGGATTACAGGCGTGCGCCACCACGCCTGGCTGCTTTATTGGTTTTTTAAAAAATATTTTTTAGTTGTCGATGGACTTTATTTTGTTTATGTATGGTGCTGAGACTCAAACCCAGTGCTTCACACAGGCTAGGCAGACGCTCTTCCACTGAGCTGCAACATTAGCCTGGCTTTATTGATTTTTTTTAAAGGAGCAGATAGTACTAAACCAATATCTTCCAGGTTATATGACTAATTGGTAGTTACATGCAAATGTTTCTAAGCTCATTTGAGGGGGAGGGGTGAATTTCTCCTTCATCATGGAAATTGTGAGGAAAACAATATTAAAATATGATACTTTTAACAGATTCTTTATAACAACTTCCTGATCATAACTATTTATTTTATGTTAATAACTCCAATTTGTTATTCTGGTTGAACATTTATATTGAACGTAATGGTGTGATTTAAAACAGTGATTCATTGTTTAATCATTCGATGCACTTATTTTGAAATTTTTGGAACCCCATTTTTCCACACATTTTTTTCTTAACCACACTTTGATTACATGATTATATGTGCTAGAGCTGTGACAAATTAATCATTTTTGTTACGTTCCTTCTTTTATAACAAGTATTTGTTTAGCCATGTATAAACAAGCTTTATTTTAAGGATTAACTTTCATGTGAATAACTGCCTTCTAGTTAATTCCTTTTGCATCACATCCCTTAGAGGAAAGCAAGAATGTTTTCTCTCTTCGAGAACTTTAAAATAATTGTTTGTATTTTATAACATGGAGAAGTTTGTAAATCCACAAAGACAAAGACTGTCTTACTTCACATCTTCATATTCCCCATGGCCTCACACATTGCAGAATATTGATCCCTGCTTATACAGGATGAAAAAGAACCTGAGTTATGTAGAAAAAAACATATTATTTGCGCTGAAAGTGATGATATAAAGGACATCTCTAAATGAGTAGTGCTCTTAAAAATCAGTGTAGACAGACATTTTCTGTCCTTCTCTCTGTCTTTCCCTAGCCTTTCCCCCAGGACACACCCCTGGAGCACACGCAATTTTGTATACTGCTTCAGCTGCTGCTTTGCACCCAGAAACAAGCCCTCCCTTGGTGAACCTGGAAACCATGTTATTATTTCCAGCCACCATTTCTTGTTTACCCACTGATATCACTTCCCTTCAATCAGGTGCCCATGCTTTCCTGTTTTCTAATTTTCTCCTTGTTTTAAAATTCAGTTTCCTTACAGATCAGTTTTTACTGTCTTTCAAAGTTGTTAAGTTCAACTCTACAACTTTATTCAGGGAGGCCCTATGATTTGTCTCCTAATATTTTAGATGGTGTTGTTTTAAAAATGGGTTGGACAGAGTCCTTATGAAGGCCCAGCCTCCTGCAACTGTGAACACATAGAAGGGTGCCTTTTAGTGTCTTAGGTGCTATTCCACAGGGAGATAAGGGTGCAGGAGCGGGAGGGTGGGAGTGGCCGCTTCTTCCTAGGGCGCAGCGGGGAGCCTTCCCAGGCAGTGGTGCTAGATCAGAGTCCAGATGACGAGGAGATTTCAAGACAGACATTTAGGACAGAGAAAGCAGCACCAGGAGGGGCAGGCAGTAAGAGAATCCTGCACCTTCTTCTGTGATACCTGTGGGAGCATGGACTTGAGGCTGCAGGCAAGAGGACTAACCAAGGGCTTGAAGCAGTGGCACAGTATAATCAAGCTTTCGTTTTTGAAAATTACTTTAATTAACCACGCGGAGAACAAAGTAGGTATTTGTGTTTTTTCACAACAATGCTATATAACATAAACAGACCAAACATTAACTTTTCTACTTCCTTGCCTCAAACAGAACTTTAAAAAAATCTTAATACACACACTTCCATAAGTTGAATTTCCAAATGATTTATTCTTTGGGTAAATTAGGTTTTTACAGCCTTTCAAAACTCTGTTTTATTTATTTATTTATTTATTTATTTATTTATTTATTTATTATTCACACAGTTCATATAATCTTATATATACATAGGGTAATGCTGTCTGTCTCAGTCTACTATTTTTCCTTCCCCA
>JAJEJO010000208.1:350014-419306 GCA_020662805.1 Glaucomys volans
ATGTATCAGCATCCACTGATCAGAGAAAACATTCGGCCTTTGAAAACTCTGTTTTTAAGGATCCTAGGCGCTGCACCCTGGGTGACCTCAGATGCTCCGGCAGTGCAGCGATGTCACTCACTGTGTGGCTCTTCCAAGGCCCCCTTGGCAGTTACAAGAGGATTTTCCTGTATCTCTTCAAGAGTCTTGAAGTAAAACCTGTGTTGAACAGGCATATCTATTCTGCATATCTTAAGTATTTTCAGGGGGAAAATAAAGAAGCCATGTGTGAATGAATCTGAGCAAATGTTTGGCAGAAGTGAAACTGATTTACAGTAACAAAAGCCTAGTACTATGTAACAAGACAAAGCTCAAAGATGCTCCTTGGGTCAAGGCCAAGGTCAGCTTTCATATGACCTTGGTGATCACCTACAGTCGAGTCCAAAAACAGTCCTGCTGTAGGTTCACTTCTCAACATAGCAGGACAATTGCTCTGGGATATTCAGTGTTGTTTCCTTCTCTCTCTTCTTAACGAACTTCCCCAGATTAAATGACACTGATACTGCCCCCTTTTAAAAGAGTTTTTAACCTCTATCTCAAGGACCCTCTGGACTATTTAACTGAGTTTTATAATCTTTTTCTCTCTTTTAAAAAAATATCGTGGTTTAAAACATAACATTCTCCATCCTAATCATTTGTAAATGAGCATTTCAGTAGTGTTAAGTATAGTTGCCTTGCTGTTCAATGTACTCCTTTTATTTATTTGATAGTGGGGATTTAACCCAGGAGCATCTTACCACTGCGCCACATCCCAAGCCCTTTTTATTTTTTATTTTGATACAGGGTCTGGCTAAGTTGCTGAGGCTGACTTTGAACTTGTGATACTCCTGTCTTAGCCTCCTGAGCCACTGGGTTTACAGGAGTATACCACTGCACTCAGCTAGTCTTTTTCAACACTTCTTATTCCTTTCTGATCAGACAAATAGTTACTTAACATGCTATCGAGTCTCAATTTTCATACCTCTTTGCTCTTTTTCTTGCAACATTCTTTTCAATCATAAATGATTTTTTAAAAAAAGAATAACTCTGAAAGCACTCATTGGTACTTTAATAATACAATCTTTGATACTTTCTACTATAGTTTCTATGTATTTTGTCCCATATTATCTTCTAACCTCTCTATGTACTGCCCTTCTGTGAGTCACAAGTGTGCACTGTAGGAAGCAACAAGCCATGAAACTAGATAGGACACTGAGACACTAAAATGCCATTTGGTTATTCGAGGTAGTCGAGGTGTAGGTGATAAGAGCTTCCTTAGCCATAAAGTGAAAATAACATGTCACGCTGAGGTTTGAACATCTCTAATCATGGAAAATAAACTAGGACAAAACAAACCACAGAATGAAAATATTACATTTTTAAATGTGTCAAAGGAATTAATATTTTAATTCAAATTAAGCTTTCTTGGGGCAAGATTTCCTTGTCATTAAACAATGTTTTTTCTTTAATGATACTGGGAAGAACAGCAGCTACATATGATTAGGTAGTATGTCTTTAAATATCAGCTTTCCAAATAGAATAAATAAGCATATTTAAACTTTCAAATTAGGTAATGCCTGTGTATTTTAGAGTATGTTTGATTATGAACAGTAATAATTAACTACTCCTAAGACCTCAACAGAAAATTGGAACCTAAAACATTTTAGTTATTGCTCATTGACCTCTTAAATAATATTAAATGATGCTGTTTCAAATGCTGTTAGAAACTATTAACCTAACTTAAGAGAAAGTTAAAGAAATTAGTATTTGCTACTCATACCCATTTTAAGGCCTGCTTTATCTAAAAAAAACCCAAACAACCACCAATAACTCACCCAACTTGATGTTGTGTGAAGGTCATCATTTTTTAGTTATGGTGGATTCATGAAAATTCACGAAACCCCCAGAATTGTATGTAATCCATAGTGTGTAAGTGTGTGCATGTTTCTGGGGAACTGGTTTTCATAACTTTCATCAGATCCTAAAAAGGCTTCTCGATCCAACTAAAGTCACAAACCACTGTCTAAGAGGTTACTTTGCCTCTTTACCTGTTTGTATGCAGACACCAGTTCACAACTAGATTTTGTTCCAGAAATAGTTTATGACCTGGTTATTTGGAACTTAGACCATATTTTTCCATGAACGATATGTAGAAAGTGCCTCGGGTTCAAAAGTATCTATAAATATTATAGAACCTTCACAAAGGAAATGCAAATGAGGTAGACCCAGACTATAATCCAGTCTGGGGTGCAGGCAATATATAACTGATCCTCAATTGAAATTAAACTCCTAATTTACTTGTGACCTTCTCATTCAGTTTTTTTTGCAGCTGTATCAGGATTAATTGCCTTTTACCACTGTAGCTTCAGTTCCCAAGTTGGGGAGAAGGGAGCCTTTTGAGAGATTCAGTAAGAAAGAGGACAGAGTGTGTTCACTCAGCAGGAAGCCATGACCATGATATACATAGAGAGGCTGGTATTTTTAGAGTTTGGACCCAAGGTAGAATAGTCTGGGGACTTAACCACTAAGACAAATATTGATCATGTGGTTGGTTTCCTTCCTTCCTTCCTTCCTTCCTTCCTTCCTTCCTTCCTTCCTTCCTTCCTTCCTTTCATTATTGGGGATTGAACCCAGGGGTGCTATACTACTGAGCTACATCCCCAGACCTTTCTTTTTTTTTATTTTGAGAACTAGTTTCGCTGAGGTGCTGAGGCTGTCCGTGAATTCGCTATTCTCCTGCCCAGTTCTGGAGTTGCTTGGATTACAGGCATGTACCACCACATCTGGAATGTGATATGGTTTCCATATAAGGATGTGTTCCTAGTTCTTTCAGTTCTTTTTTTTTTTTTTTTGGTAGTGGGGATTGAATCCAAGGGTGCTTAACCACTGAGCCACATCCCCAGTCCTTTTTATATTTATTTAGAGGCAGGGTCTTGCTGAGTTGCTTAGGGCCTTGCTGTTGCTGAACTGGCAGTCCTCTTGCCTTAGCCTCCGAGCTGCTGGGATTACAGGCATGCGCCACCTCACACAGCCTGTATCTTAGTTCTTACTTGGTACCCAGGTTCCTGGGACTCAGAGTGTCAACCTTTGGAGCTTTATTAGTGGCCTCTGTGGCTGGCAATGAATGAGGATTCCACTGCATGGACACTACCTCTGAGAAGTCCTTTTCATAAACAGCCAGAAGAGCCAGAATAAGGACCTTTCCTTGGTGACACCCATGTGTGTTTGAGGTGTTCATATATCAGACTTCTCTTTCTGAGGCACAGCATGAAAATTAGGTTCCTGATGAAAGCCATGATAATTCTTTCTGGCTAGGCGACACGATTTTAGCAGATGTTTTGTGTGTTGTTTTGTTGACTGAAAGGAGAAGCTAAGTGGTGGAAGAAGACAGCAGAATGAGGTGGGTGAGTGCAGGGTTTGGGACTGTGGCTCAAGAATGCATCCTCTCTTATAAGGATAAATAGGGGGTACTTTGTCTTTGAGAATATAACAAAGATTAGGTATATTTTGGGAATAAGTTTGAATTTACAGTAAGAATTATAATTACTTTAGCCAAATAACTTTGAAAGATATCTTTTGATTGACTCAATGCGTCTGACTCAAGACCACATAAAATAGCCTAGTGTTTATAGATGTACATCTTCTGACATATTTTAAATCATTTCTAGATCTAGATTACTCATAATATGTAATACAATGCAACTACTAAGTAAATAGTTGTATTTTTTAGTGAATAATGACAAAAGTTTATTCATGTGCATGCAATTTTTCCCCAATACTTTCCATCTATGGTTTGTTGAATCCAAATATAGATAACCCATAAATACAGGATTCCGACTACAATTGGTTGAGATGTGCAGTTAGACTCTACCCTAGCTGTGTTTCTCCACAGTGACTAGCATTAGAATTACCTGGCGCATTCAGAAATTCCCAATACCTGGTTTGCATCACAAACTAAACAAATCAGAATCTCTGGGAGTGGTAACCAGGAATCAGTACTTTAAAAATTTCTGATTATTTGGGTGTATATTCAAGGTGAGAATAACTTCTTTAGGGAAATTTGAGGATGTAAACCATATTCCATTATGGTAAATAATGGAATTATTAAGTTATGTAGGTAACCTGGCAGAAATTTAAAATACATAGTTGACTTGTCAAGTGTTTCTTGTTTATTACTGCCTCTGAAGTCATAGATATTTCCCCAACCTTTTGTACCTTACAGGTCAATGCTGAGTTATATGTCTGCAGTGTTGTCATGAGTGAGTTATGCCATTAACATAGACCAAACATGTTTGTGTCTCTTCACAATGTCAGAATTTATTGAATAACAGTAAATGCACAAGTCATACCACTTTCATCAATTGTAGTTCACTGAGTACTTGTGGGTAACCTGATAGTAATCTGATGGTCATAAGCTGGACAATCACAGGTGGTTTTATTCCAGTCTTAAATTACTTATATTTAAAACACTCAAATCACACATCATACTTTAATATATATATGTGAATGACTGAGAAAGGGTTAACTTGGCCCCCAGGGGTCCAGGAGGCTTTACAGAGAGCAAAGGCAGAGAGCAGATATAAATGCAAAAGAGTTACTGCAGGTAGCTGGTTAAGATTAAGAACCAGTGGAAGAACTTGTTGTAGAGTGCAGGGATCTCTAAGCACAGAAATTATAGGTCAGGATTCAGCTGGCAGGCACTTCCTTCCCTCCCTCCCTCCTTCCCTCCCTCCCTCCCTCCTTCACTCCATCAGTTCTTCTTTCTTCTTTCTTTCTTCCCATGTTTTTATATGACAGTAGAGTATATTTTGAAATATTATACATAAATAGAATAAGTATAACTTGTTCCAGTTAGGATTCCATTATTGTGGTTTTACATTATGTGGAGTTACATTGGTTGTGTATTTATATGAGGATAGAAAGACATGTCTGATTCATTCTACTGTTTTTCCTATTACCATCCCCCCTCCCTTCTCTTCATACCCCTTTGTCTAGTCCAAAGAACTTCTGATCTTTCTTTCCCTTGGTATGAGTTAGTATCCACATATCAGAGAGAACATCTGCCTTTGGTTTTTTTTGGGACTGGCTTATTTCACTTAGCATGATATTCCCAGTTCTGTTCATTTACTGGCAAATGCCATAATCTCATTCTTCTTTATGGCTGAGTAATATTCCATTGTATATTGTGCATAAAATGTGGTATATACACCACATTTTCTTTATTCATCTGTTGTAGGGTACCTCGGTTGGTTCCATAGCTTGACTATTATGAATTGAGCTGCTATAAACTTTGAAGTGGCTGTGTCACTACAGTATGCTGATTTTAAGTCCTTTGGTATAAACCAAAGAGTGTAATAACAGAGTCAAATGGTGATTCCATTCCAAGTTTTTTTTTTTTTTTTTGGTACTGGGGATTGAACCCAGGGGCACTTGACCACTGAGCCACATCCCCAGCCCTGTTTTGTATCTTATTTAGAGACGGAGTCTCACTGAGTTGCTTAGGGCCTCGCTAAGTTGCTGAGGCTGGCGTTGAACTCTTCCTGCCTCAGCCTCCCAAGTGCTGGGATGACAGGCGTGCGCCACCGGCTCCATTCCAAGTTTTCTAAGGAATCTCTATACTGCTTTCCAGAGTGGCTGCACCAATTTGCATTCCCACCAGAAGTATAAGTGAACCTATTCCCCACATCCTTGCCAACCTTTATTGTTGCTTGTATTCCTGGTAATGGGCAGGCAGTTTGGAAGTGGTTCTCATCAAGCCTGGTTTCAGAGTTACTTTAGATTCAGTAGAGGGGAGTGAAGGAAGGGGAAGGGGCATGGGGGTAGGAAGGATAGTATAGTGAAACAGACATTATTACCTCATGTACATATATGACTGCATAACTGATGTGATCCTACAATATGTATAATCAGAAAAATGAGAAATTATATTCCATTTATGTAATGATCTACCCAAATGTATTACTGTATTCTACTGTCAGGTACAACTAATTAGAACAAATAATATTCTTTTTTTAAAGCCTGGTTTCTTGATATGGGGTTGATATGCCCATGTATTCATGTGCTTCTGATTTAATTCCATGCATTCACAGGTGGTCATTTTTTTTTTTAGCATTATTTTATTTATTTATTTTTGGGGGGGAACCAGGGATTGAACTCAGGGACACTTGGCCACTGAGCCACATCCCCAGCCCTATTTTGTACTTTATTTAGAGACAGGGTCTCACTGAGTTGCTTAGAGCCTTGCTAAGTTGCTGAGACTGGCTTTGAACTTGCGATCCTCTTGACTCAGCCTCCCAAGTCGCTTGGATTACAGGCGTGCACCACCACGCCCAGCCAGCATTATTAATTTATCAGTCCGTGCTTATGTTTGTGCTAGGCAGATGGTGGTTTGCTTGTACCTCAGCACTTATACTCGAAATGTACTAAGTCATGGCAGATTACTGCTTTGGAATAGCCTGAAAACTACTGCTCATGGAGTAACTCAGAGCAGGGCAAACCCTGCTCTTTACAACTGGTTGGTGCCTCTCTAGTTCTCTGGGTGACAGTGTTCTTCAACACAGGATGTTTTGGCCTTCCCTGGTTTCTGATTAAAATCCCTTTTCTGAAGCCCTGTCACTCTCTGGGTTGTTCTGTTGGCTTGTATTTTGGGGTTTCTTTCTTAGCCTTTTCCCCAGCCCTAGGTAGTTGTTGCTTGTATCCAATATTCATGCACTACCTTCATCTTTTCTAGAGTTTGGCAGAATGTTTCCTGCTCCGGACTGTCCTCACTCCTTGTGCCTTAACCCCTGATTTTGGTACAGTTTGAAGATCCATGATGAGGTTCCTTTCTCCTGGGGAATTTCCTATTGTATTTCCTTAAACTTTTCAAGAACCTAAGTCCCATTGTGTTATTTTATTCTAAACATCCCCACTGTATTTCTAATTCTTTTTTTTCTTTTTTTTTTGTGGTGCTGGGGATCGATCCCAGGGCCTTGTGCTTTCGAGGCAAGCACTCTACCAACTGAGCTATATCCCCAGCCCCATCCCCACTGTCTTAAGGAGTATTCCTGAATTTTCTAGTCACTCTTAGGGCAGGAACTGGGGGACATGCTTCAACAGCAACCTTTGATTTGTGCTTCTCTTCAACTTTTTTGCACTACGATTAGTTACTTGGAAGCCAAGTGGCTGTTCTGATGTGGTAGCATTAGAGAGATGGCAGCATAATTTCATCATAAAATGAAATTAGGAGCACTTGCGTGTTTCTCTCTGAGGTTTTAGAGATGGAGTCTTAGGGGCCTGGATCTTCAGCCACTACTCCTGGTACAGTACTGGGAAGATGCTAACACATGGGGTGGTAGGAGTCTGGTAGGTTCGGTGACCCTACTGCATGCATGCTCCCCACTTGCCCGGGATTTCAGAATGAGGGCTTCTGTGACTGGGTTACAACTGTTGCCCAGGAGGCTATGACTGCAAATGGACTCAGTTTCTCACCAGCTTGCTCCAGTATAGTTTAGTAGCTTCCTCTTCATTGCACTCCCCATATATATTCAAAGAGCGTGAATCTTGAACCATAGTTTTTATTACTCAAACTGTTCACCCTCCCTACCAGTCACTTTCTCACCCAGTCTTTTGCATCTTATCGCTCCATCCAAATGCACATGGACTTTTGTTTCTGTTTTTTTTTTCCCCTCTTTTGCCCTTCATGTATAGACATGTCCAGTGGATGCTGCCTCTGTTTCTCCCCATCTCAATGGATGATGCCACCACTCTAGCCCCCATGTGTGTCTGTTGGCCCTCCCCTGCACTCCTATGGCAAACTCCTAATTGTTCTTCCACTTCCTTTCACACCCTTATCCCCATCGTTGCTCCTGATTTAAATGTTTCACTCGCTTTTTGCACTTAGGATTAAAAGCAGACGCCCTGTTGTGGCCAGCATGCCCTGGCTCTTGTCTCCTGTAACATCATCTCTTGATACTCTCCATCTCCTGCAGCTGTTATTTGCCCTGACAGTGGCCTGTGAACACTTATTTACTTCTTCCAAGAAGCTCTTATAATTTGATGCCTGGAAAATACTCCCTAAACTTAATAGCATAATGTATCATAATAATAACACTTTCTGCCCCTTATTGAATGTTTTCTGTAACCCAGACAGTGTGCTAAGTGCTCCACAGACATTATCTTATCATGAAATTAGATGCAACAAGCTTGTGAAGTTGGTATCAGTCTTTCCAATTTTTGAAGAGGAAACTGGGGCAGAGAATTGGAGTGACTTGCTCAGGTTCATAGTGTTAGTATGTGGGGGAGCCTGACTTGAAGCCTGACTGATTCTAAATCAGCTCTTTGATACTGAAGTGTGAGAACTGTTTTGTTACCATTAAATTTGCAGTGATTTCACAATTCTTGGAGGACAATCAGAGCAAGCTCTAGAGGAAATCTCTTACTGAGATTGAAAGTAAAGCTTAATATAACTTAATTACTTTATTGGAGACAACAAACTTCTCAATATTTTATGTCTTACTGACAATAAGAGACATAGTGGTGTGAAAGTTGCAAATAAACTCTATAATCAAACAGATGGGGTTTAATCTCAGCATCTGCCATTCATTCATCTAGATCTCATCATATGTGCTAGCTAGACAGTGTTCTTGGCACTTGAGATACATCAGTGCTCAATCCATTGGGATGATTTAAAACTTTTGTTCTATCAGCTGTTTTGTCTTGGAGACTCACTGTAGCATTATCATTCTTTTATTGAATTCCCTATAAATCTGAGCCATCTTGGACCCCAACCAAATGGGGTCTGTTTGAGTTAGTCTTGTGACATGTCCCTTAAGGACACTCTTTCAGGAAGGCTCTAGAATAGTTTGCTTCCTTCCTTCCTCCCTTTCTCCTTTCCTTCCAATTAAAATGAAACATTAAATTTAACTTTATTAGATGTAATAAACTCAGGGACTTTATATTCTAATAGGGGTAGCACAATAAACATAATAAATGAGTAAATTACATTATACATTAGAAGATGGAAAGTACTTTGTGGGGTGGATAATAAGATCAGGATGGGGAGATATGAAGAACAAGAGCAATTGCAGCATTAAACAGGCAGTGAGGTGGGTCTCAATGAGAAGGTCAAGACTGGAAGGAGGTGAAGGAATTAACCAGATGGGTATTAAAGGGAAGAACAGAACAGGAGGAGAGAGTGCCTAGTGCCCAAGCCTAAGGAGGCTCATGAGTGCTCATTTCAAAGTGGTCACTGTGGAGGGGACTGAGAGAGGGTGGGACTGGATGAGGTCAGGGAGGTTCCAAAATTTCATTGGTAACTATGGAGAGAACTGGCATTTTAAAAGCCCTTGGCAGGGTCCTGCCCAGCATCACAGAGCCCTGCCTAGTACTTCTAGCCATATCTCCTGCTACTCCCCCTTGCAAACACTTGGCTACGTTTCTAACAGGGAGTTCCTTAAAGAACCACCACATATCCATGCTCTTTGAAGCTTTTTTCTTTTGCATTCACCTAAAAGGCCCTTCTCATCCATTTTTATTGTGATCGACTCTTTCAAGGCACATGGTGGAGCCTTTCTCTGGGAGGATCTCTGACTCCCTCTGAGGCGAGCTGATGCTCCCCTCTCTGGGCCACCATGCATAGTACTTTATGTACACATTTGTTGTGATAACTAACACTTAATGAGCACTTACTGTGTGTCACGGACTAAGTCGTTACATGTTAGTTATTTATTCCTTGCACCAGCCTTGTAAGGTATGGCCCACTGACATCCCTGTTTTACAGATGAGTAAATAAAAACATGAAAAAGTTTAGTAAGTTGCCTAAGAACATCCAGCTACCTGTGATGATGCTAAGAATTAAACACAAGGTTTTGGTTCCAGATATCATGTGCTTTCATAATCGTTATGTATACTGCCCCTCCACCACACTTACTATATTCCAGACAGTGTGTATGTCTCACACTGTATTGCAAATGTTAGTTTGTGTGCATGTGTCTTTCATACTGTTTGTGAATTCTTTGAGGGAAGAGAGCCATGTTGATTCATTATTGCTCTTTGGGACTTTGCTCATGTGCTCCCTTGATTCAACTGTGATGAGAGAAGCATTCTCCCACAATTTGTAAGACATGAAAAATATTTTTTGAAATGTTAATGATTGTGCATCATTGATTCACAATTGCATTTGGGTTTGGATTTCATTTTAATTGTGTCATTGTGCTTCTCTTTCTCCTCAGACCAGTATAAAAGAGGGACAGCTATTGAAGCAAACCAGTTCTTTCCAAAGATGGAAAAAGCGTTACTTCAAACTTCGAGGCCGGACACTTTATTATGCAAAGGACTCAAAGGTAATTCGAGAGCGAATACCAGTTTTAAGCAGGGAGGTTGTGGATGGATTTAAAAGTTTGGTTGTATGAGCTGTTTTTGTCTTGGAGCCTCATGGTAGCATGAGGCTACTTTTGTATGCAGTTGGTATAAGTGTGATCCATCTTGGACCCCAACCCCGGGGGGTGGTGTGGTGTCAATTTCAGTCAGCCCTGTACATGTCCCTGAGAATCAACTTATAGGAAGGCTCTAGTGTGTAGTTCATCTGTCCTTCCCCTTCCTCTCCTTCCTTCCAATTAAAGAAAAATATTAAATGTAATTTATTAAATACAATAAACTCAAATTGTTGGGTTTCTCTCCTTTTCTTCTATTTTTACCTTTTAAACCTTTTTCTGCACGTGGAGAAAGTTGTTACAGTTGCTAAAAATTCATGCTCTGGGTCCAGAGGGCTCATATCCCAATTCTGCATATTTCATGGAGTTGTGTGGCTAGCATTATTGAGAAGAGGCTTAAAGGTGATAATGCATATCAGGTGCTTACATAATACTTGGCACGAAATAATTACTCTATTGTGCTAGCAATTAAGAATAAAAGTCATATTAAAATAAAATCATGACAACATAAATTTTATTTTATAGTCGAATTAGATAATAATAATAATAATGCATTCTTGGAAGAAAAATTTGTAATGAAATGCCCCCATTAAAGCTGAAATTTTATTACTTCAAAAATAAACATTAAGATTTTTTGCTTCTGTGCCAGTTGGATAATTCCATTTTTTAAAAAATACATGTTCCTGATACAATTACTAAAGTTACATACTAGGAGGTAAAAACAAACAAACCTAATTCTTAGTTTATGCAGCTGGAATAGAAGTAATACACAAATACTTATGTAGGAGTACTAGCCCAATGAAATAATCGTATTTTTAAAGTCAGGATGTTCAAGGTCGTCCACCTGGCTCCATCTTGACTTCACGTTGGTTTCCAGAGGCACTGGCTACTTGACAGCATTTGACTTTTGGGCCTGGATTGTCCATCTGTAAAATGATTCTCTCCCTGCCTCCAATTGACAAAACCCCCTGTTTTCTTTATTGTCTCCCTCAAATAGGCCTTATCCCATCATTCATTTAATTTTTTTTCTAGAGGTCCCAATAATGACTTTCCATAGCATTTCATTGTATCTTTTCTCTTCCACTTTTAACAATCTCTCTTACATTATAGTTGGTTTTGTCTATTTTGTCTCCCATGCTAGATTGTAAATGTCTGCCAATCTGGGAGCATCTTAGAGTTAGAGTGATGGAATAGAAGTAGAGTAGTGTAACCCTGTAGAGACTAGGGATGGGGGACTGGAAGCTATCAGAGAAGGGGACCCTCAGGACTGCATGTATGTGTAGCTCGGTGGTGGAGTGCTTACCTAGATGCATGAGGCCCTGGTTCAATCCCCAGCACCACAAGAAAGACTTGGTAATGGGTGGCGTGCTTTTTTCTGCAGCAGTAGAAGTGCATGTTATGCCATCCTTGCTATAAAAACAGAATGAGTGTGAACAATGACTAACTCACTACGAACTTATTCTTTGTTCATTTCTATGGAGCTTTTATCACCCAACACTGGTTAAAATGGTAAAAGAAACACATTTTCTATTTGCAGAGCACATTTATTATCTTATTTAGATACATATTTATAGATGAGGAAAATAAGATTCAGAATGTTCAGTAATTCATGATGACCTGAGCCAGGATTACTTCTCAATTCTCACTTAGCAGACCTGGGAGCAAGATTTGGCCTCTGCCTCCCTGGAAAAGTTGTTTCAAGCTTGTGAGTGTGTGCGCGCACGTGTGCGCAACACACTCAGTAGGTTTCTCGTAAGTGGTATTGTGCTTTCAGGGAGCCCAGAGTGTTTGCATTGGAACTATGTGCTGGAGGTTCTTTAAAGTCCTTTTCACTTTGGGATTTATGGCTTAGTTATGCTTTAAGGTTTCACTCATCCTTCCTTAGAAGAAATGGCAAAGTATCACTCAATTTTTTTTCTTCATTTTCTGGTCCTCATTTTTGACATAGTTTTCATAGTCATGACCTGATAGTAAAAATGTATTGAAGAGCTTGGAGCTAGGTTTTTACTTAATATGTTTGTCTTCTTTTTTCATTAACAGTCTCTGATATTTGACGAAGTTGACCTCTCAGATGCCAGTGTAGCTGAAGCAAGCACAAAAAATGCTAACAACAGCTTCACGGTATGGATATATTCTATTAACGCTCTAGGCAAAGGGTGTAAAATGGCCTTTTCTGAGTGTATACAGATGCCCAGTTCAATTATCAACTGTATGTCAACTTATGTATGTTGGGGTTCTTATTTAAACAAGAAACTCTGATAACATTGTATATTCTAACACCCAGTATCTTTGTATGTTCTAATACCCAGTATCATTCATGATCAATTGGCCCAATAAACTTGGGTTTAAATGTTTTGTCTTTAACTTGTACTTCATTTTTTTTTTTTTTTTTTTGAACCGGGGATTGAACTCAGGGACACTCAGCCACTGAGCCACATCCCCAGCCCTATTTTGTATTTTATTTAGAGACAGAGTCTCACTGAGTTGCTTAGGGCCTCACTAAGTTGCTGAGGCTGGCTTTGAACTCGCGATCCTCCTGACTCAGCCTCCCAAGTCGCTTGGATTACAGGCATGCACCACCACGCCCGGCTTAACTTGTACTTCTTAATTTTAGTTCTTTAAAAGTTTTTATTTTCTTTAGATTAATATTTCAGTTAATTCCATTGTTCTTAAATATGCAAAAACTTCATTATTCATCAACAATCTTAAAAATAATTTTTTATCCCTTCTCTCCTATTTTTACTCTATTGCTGTTGTTTAAGGCAATTGCCATAGTTCAAGCCTTCATTTCTTCTCACTTAGGTAATTCATTCAAGAGCTATTTAAGGGACTGAGGTTGTGTCTCAGTGGTAGAGCACTTGCCTAGCATGTGCGAGGCACTGGGTTCAATTCTCAGCACCACATTGAATAAATAAATAAAGATATTCTGTCCAACTACAACTTAAAAAAAAAGAAAAGGGACTATTTAAGATAAAGTGTCTTCTGTTCCAGTTTCTTCTTTCTGATCCCAAATGACTTAGTTTTAAAAGACATAGCTTGTTCCCCATCGCATGAATAGTACAACCCCAACTCAGAGGTACAGCGCTGTAAGATCCTGCCTCAGCATTCCAGAGTTTACTGACATTATTTGTCCTTATGTGCCCTACCCCTGGGTCACTTGTGTCTGAGCTTTTCCTGTTCCCCTGAATGTTCCCCTGACTTGAATGATTCCTCCTCCTTCTGCAGCTGTTGAAATCCTATGAGTTCTTCAGAATTATTCCAGATATCCCATTCTTCTTTTACTTCTTTAATTCACAAAATATAAGTGGCTACTGTGTGCCAGGCACTAATGCTAAACACAAGAAATTCAGAGATGTATGTATGTCTGTCTGTCTTCTGTCTATAATTTCCCTTCAGATCTTCACAGACAGTTCAGGAAGCTCATGTGGGGTCCCACATATAACTGCACATTCTTTAGCTCCCGTAAGATCGCTCTGCTTTTGTCACACTCCCAATCCCCACTCCAAGAAGCCACCACCACCACCGACACTAGTGTGTTGTGCCCATCCCCTAGGCATGGCAAGCAGGGGAGACAGCCAGATAAACAAATACCGAAGGCTCTGTAGAGAGAAGGGTGCGGATAGAGGTGAGCGCTGGTGGAGGGAGGGGTGAGGGAGGAAGCAAATGAATTTAGATGTAGTCTTATTGATTTATGGGCATGAGGGATAATTCATAGTGTAAATATTCCTCTTCCCTCCCCCTTCCCCAGGGAGAGTTTAGTTTAAGAAGAGGAAAGCCCAGAATAGAATCCTGGGAAAATGTCAAAATGTAAAGTTTGACCAGTGGGGAGTAAGAGCTTTCTTAAGTAAGGGAGAGCTGGGAGGGAGTGATGTCATAAAACTCCAGAGGAGGACATTTTCAAGATGGAAGTTGTAGAAGGTCAAGTCCAAGTGGTCCTTGAATTTGTGAATCATTTGTCACATGTGTGTGCATTGTTTCAGTGGAGGGGCAGCACCCACTTGGCTGCACTAGGAATGCAAAGTGAAAAGACAGCTAGCTTTTTTCTAAAACTTGGCTGTTAAAAAGATGTCAGATAAAGTTAGAAGAATGTTTAGGCTAGAAGAGAGTTGTTGTTTTGTTGTTGTTTTGTTTTTAAAGTGGGTTTTGAAGAGAGGAAAGAAGTATTGGAACCAAGTGTTGAAGATCCAGGACAGAGAGTTGCCGAGTAAGGGAAGGGTGCAGGAGCCCGAGCTCCACACACGAGAGTGCTGAGCAGGAGGCTCTTGTACTTCAGTCCCAAATACTACCATGTTCTCAGTGAAACGGAAGACTAAGGGTATCTGCTGGGGGTGAGAGTTCGGGAAGGTTTGGAATGGCTTCTATAGAACATTGGAAATGAACAGAGATGACTAGATAGTAAATAAATAGAGTACTGTAAAGATTAAATGTCCCTAATCCCTGTGCTTATTAAATATTCTTTAAATGGGAATAGAGAACAAAGGAATTGATCCAGAGTTGGTGGTTTATAGGACATTATGGACAGAAAGAGAAAGGGATTGCTGGACAATTCATCCATCATTACCCGCTCTGCATTCTCAGCTTTGGAGAATAAAATACAAGGAGTCAGAAACAACTTTGTTAATAGCTGAACAGGATCCGGTTTCCTTTGATACAGGGTTTCTTATAAATTCTTGGAGGCCAAAGGCCAAAATGTGGCTCATTCCTCCTTCCTCCCAGGTGAAGGTGTGGGAGGGTGGGTGGAAAGAACTTGGAAGTCCTACCCTATGGATCAGCCATTTGCTTTCTCCTCAGGAGGAAAGGTAGTTCTGTCCTCTATGGAGACTTGTGGAGGTGGGGATAAGGGTTCACCCTAACAGGGAACAGAGTTCATCTGAAAGGGGGTTTCAAATTTGAAGATTTGAAGAATGGAATAATTTCAGGTAAAGACAAAGTCTAGGGCTTGAAATAAAGGCAAAGGGAAACAAAGAGCCTGGGTTTGGGGAAGTTTTCAGATCTTTTCTATGTGCAGCTCTTTCTTGTCCTGCTGTGTGTGGTCTGTCCTATTGTATGCTTCTTATAGAATCTACATATTCTGCCTTATGCTTAGCTAAGCATATATTTTTATTACAACCTCTGTTATACCTTATTCATAAGTATTCTTGATTTTAATTAATAAGTTGAAAGTTCTTTTTTAGGCTTGGGGAGACTTTTTGTTGAAATATTTTCAAGAAGTTTCTTCATTCAGCCAAATGTTATTTCTGAAGTTTGCTGTACTAAACATGCAGGGACTAGGCAGATTGCTTAGAGTTTTCCAGCAAATGGATCTGGTAGGACTTGCAAGGGTGTAAAATGGAGCAAAAGACATGTTCTCAAACTGCTAATTGACAATCCTCCCTATCTTTCAATATTTAAATATCCTGCCTTTCTAGATTATGGTGACTGCTCCGTGCTGTTATTTTAGCTATTACATGTCAGAGATCAATGTTGAGGTGTGATGGTGTCATGTCTGAGGAATCCAGGGATGGCCAAACCTGCTTCATTACAGCCATCTCTCTTCTGCTTGAAGTCCCTCAGTATGACATACTGATGAGGACAGTACAGTAAGATACGGAAAATCTATAAATAGTAAGTGGAAAATAGACAACTTATGCTTTGCCTGAAAACCCATTGCTGAACTCTGGTGAAATGGGATCCAGGGAGCAGGGTGGTAACTGGCCTAACCCAGAAGCTGCTCTGCATTATCTACTGCATTTAATTGGTATGAGCAAATCACGGAGGCTGGTCCCACTGTGTGCGAGTGGAAGGGACATAGACAGCAAGACAATAGTGTCACGGGATTCGTGGGCATAATTTAAAATCTGTATACATAATGACTAATTTTCCTTGCTTCCACAGTCTCCCTCTCCCACCCCTAGTTAATAACTGCCTTGGTTTTTCAGTTGTCTAAATCACCTCGTGTGTTGTATTAATTTTCTGTGTCTGTAATAAACTACCACAAACATAGTGGCTTAAAACAAATGCCCATTTATCTCACAATTTCTGTAGGTTATACAGCATAGCCAGGTTCCTCTTCTCCAGATCTTACTATATTGATATAATTACATGTAATAAATTCAGACATGTGCACATACGCACATAAATACACACCAATTTTTAATTGTCTTAAATTGGGCTACCTTTGACCACAGTTTAATTTTATGGTTATGTGTCTGCAGTAGGTAACAGCACAACCTGCTGACATTTAAAGCATTTGTGACTTTAGGTGGCACTGATGAGAGTAGGGAATACAAAGGGACAATCCCTGAGGTCATTACTGTCATTTTACAAGTATTTAGGTTTATGTTCATTAATTTACTTGTAGCTTAAGTTTTCCCATGACATTTTCTATGATTGTGAGCATTTTAATTTGTTATTCTTTTTTGTTATTGCATTTAAAATTATTTTTTATTTTATTGATATCTATGTGGTATTTTGGAGCTTCATTTTCACTTTGACATATTTATCATTAACACTCCTATGCTGTATATGAATGTGTTCTTTTATATTCAACTGGAAAGAATTGATTTCCCTTTGGTCACACTGGTGCCACCCTGGGAAAAGGGCTCTAGACCTCCCTATGGCCAGTCCAGGGTCCTTTCCTATCACATAGCATTCTTTCCTCCTATATGGTTTTTGCTTCTGCTTTTCTTCTTTCTTTTCCTTCCTTCCTTCCTTCCTTCCTTCCTTCCTTCCTTCCTTCCTTCTTTCATTGTTAGTTTATTGGCTTTTACTTATTCTTTTATTTGTTCTTTTTAGATATACATGACTGTAGAATATATTTTGACATAGTAAACATACATGGAGTATAATTCATTCTAATTAGGATCTCATTCCTGTGATTGTACATGACGTGGAGAGTCACTGGCGGTATATTCATATATGAACATAGGAAAGTTATGTCCAGTTCATTCCACAGTCCTTCCTTTTCTTTTCCTTCTTCCCTTTATTCACCTTTGTTTAGTGCACTGAGCTTCTTTCTCCCCACATCCTGTGCTCTCCTTGTCTCTTTCTTGTTAATCAGGTTGTGTATGTGCCCATTTTTTTTTCATTTATTAAATTGCAGAGGATAGGAGCTTAGATTATGAAATCAGACTGGATTTGGATCCTGACTCTGCCAGTTTCATGGCCTTGGACATATTCATTAACCGTTTAAATCCCAGTTTCTCACCTGTATTGAAGATAACAATGTACCTGCATCATAGGGTTATGAGGATCAAATCAGTTGGGATAACACACTAAACTACTTAGTTTGGTGATCAACACATGCAGTTTAATAAATGCCAGTGACTATTATTATCTTGAGTGTCCTTCACAAGTGACAGCATGTTGCCAATTCCTAAAAGTTTGGAAATTTTGAAGGAATGTATGGATGAACTTCCTCTTGAAAAAACATTTCATCTTGCCTGTCTTTCAGAGCTACAGTTAAGATTTATTTCCACATTCATCTCTTATTTAAAAAATCTTATTGGGAAAAGCAATCTTTCAGTAATGAGTGAAATGATAATTGTACCTTGTTAGGTACATGTTATTTGTTAAAGAGCTTTTCAGTGATTTGAAAGTCATCACAAGATATATGTTACAGCTTTCAAAACCTCTGTTCAAATAGTTGTTTTTCTTAGCTTTTACTGGAGATTAAACTTTAAACGAGAGTCATTTTAAAGAAAGTATTGGCATTGTTAATACTTCTTATGGAAGTTTGCAGAGAAAGTAGCATGTGCATTTTGTGTGTTTATTTGTTTAAGAAAGAATCACAGGTCATTTGTATGGTTTATTTAACCACCCTTAGCATTTTCAGTGTGTGGGCTGCAGGGGTGCGTATGTGAAATCTCACAGTTACTGCACATCTGCACTCTGTGGGATGTGCAGTAACATGCAGGCACTATGTGGGAGTTATTATTTTTAGATCTAAATAAGTGCTGGAACCAAAGGCCATTTCAGTTCAGGGGTCACTTGCCTCAAAAGATATAATGAAAATTGATTAGCATTTGATTATGATTCTTCCTAGGAGGTTTTAAAAAGAACTTAAAAGGAAACCAATAAATGAAGAGAACATACTCTTCCTGCACATAAAATGCCAGAAATTATGCATTCATAATGTCATTTAAGTGAACAGACTGGGTTTTAATGGGAGGGAAGAAAATGTTCTTAAGAATTTGTTTCTTTAATGGTTACTTCTGTTTATTCTGTTTTTCCTCTTAGCTTCCTCTCAGTTGACATAGTTCAGTTCCTCTCTCTGAAGAGAGACATCACATCCTTTGAACTCAAGAAAGTGTCAGTTTGCTTTTATCCATTAATAGCGCAATATTTAGTTTCAAAGGAAGTAACTAAAAGTCATTTTCTTCTCATATCGTTTGTGAGTGCACATCACACAAAAGGTATTTATCAACCGAATAAACAATCAGTTAGATAAATAAGTTGCCTATCTTATTTGGTTATATTTTTTGAAACTCCCATGTTCCCATTTTAAATGCTTCATACGTGATAATTCATCTAATGCTTTATTATCAGTCTTATAGGGTAAGAACTACTGTAATTTCCATTTGATAGATGTTTTTGCTGCTGTGACCAAGAAACCTGACAAGAACAATTTTAGAGGAGAAAAAGTTTCTTTGGGGGCTCACAGTTTTAGAGGTCTCAATCAGTAGAGAGCTGGCTCCTTTCAGAGCTCACGGTGAGGCAAAACATCATGATGGAAGAGTGTGATGGATGGAAGCAGCTCAAGACATCACACCAAGAAGCATAGAGACTCCACTCATTAGATACAAAATATATTCCCAAAGGCACTCCCCCAGTGCCCACCTCCTCTAGCCATACCCTACCTGCCTTCAGTTAACTACTCAGTTAATCCCTATTATGGGATTGATTCACTGATTAAGGCTGTCATAACTCAATCATTTCATCTCTGAATGTCTTTGCATTGTCTCACAGATGAGTTTTTGAGGGACCTCTTGTATCTAAACCATAACAATACATGAGGAATCTGAAACAGAGAGGCTAACATCTAATACCTGGAATAACTAGAATCTGACCTATCTAGGTCCTCTGGCCTCAATCCGTGTTCTTGACTACTCTGCTCACCTGCCTCTTTATTCTGGAGTTTTAGATAAATGTGGTTCTGATATTATTCCACTAATTGGTTATTCCTGGTTTCATTGTCTTTTCTGCTTCAAGTCAATGATAATCTTAGACTGTGTTATCAGATGTATCACAAGCACTTGCTGGCCAGACTACAAATCTGTAGTATTACATTATATTCTTGGCACTGTATCTTATAGAAGAATATTGGCTAAAGAGCTCATGGAGGAAGGTAACCAATGTTATAAAAAGCTCTGGGAATTATGGGATCAATTGGCATAATAGGACACTTTGTATTTTAAAGATTTGGGAAAATATGACAAATGTCTTTTTAATATTCGGGGGATTGCCATGTATGAGAAGTAGATTGGTTTTGTGTTACTGCCACATGCAGGACAAAGACCCGTGGTTGAGTTCACAAGAGGGACGACTTCAGCTCAGCATAAAAAAGAACTTTTAACTCAAGTCATCTAATAGAACAGGCCCCTTGTGAGGTAATGACCCTGCCCATTATTAGAAATCTTTAGTCATCTTCCTATGAGCTGAAAGGGACTTCAAGGGAGAGTTTTGAGAGCAGGCTCAAGTTCAAAGTGCTGAAATGATTTTCTCAAGGTTGGATGACTAATAGCTGTGCACAATTAATACCAAACTCAGGGCTGTTGGTGTTTATTGGGGTAGGCAAGGAAGAGTAGGTTTCGAGACTGCTGGGCACTATGACAGACCCTTTACACAAGCTGTCTCTTTAAACTACTTAGCAAGAGATAAATAACCACTTCTTTAAGATCTCTCAGAAAGCTCTTGACATAGGGTTTGTATGAGGGAATGATGAGAAGAGTTGGTAGAGACTGAAAGTTCCTCATAGATCCAACGGCCATATCTTCACATCCCTAAGGCTAACACAGTGCTCATAGTTACTTGCTGAAGAAATGAAACAGGTTCTTGTTGAATGAATGAGTGGTATTTGTAAACTCTAGTGGGCAAACAGTATCATTTCATGTTTTAGTCCAGAGCACAGTTTCCTGATCTTTCCCCCTTGATGTTTGGTTTTACGTAATATACTCCTGAAGTCTTTGTATAATGTCTCAGACTATTTTTATACCAACAAGTCTTACAGAAGCACAGTTCTTGCCTCTCATTAATCATTGCTGTGGTCTCACCTTATGTATTTATTAGATGTCTGGTAGTAGTAAACCTTATATTTTTATGTCTATGTTGCTTATAATATTTTATAGTATCCTGAAATGACACCATGCTAATGCATTTTAAGCACTTGTTGTTTTGCCTTTTAAAAATTGATTTATACACAATTTAGATGGCTTTCTACTGTGAAAGCTGATAATTTATGAGTTTAGTTTGAAATTTGTATTCCTTTTTCTGTATCTCAGACATTAGGAAATGACGTTTGGTCATCTTTGTGGTCATATCACATGTGTCGTTTCATTTAATGACATATCATCTTTTTCAAGAATAGAACCCAGAGAAATATCTCTTAGGGCCTTTTCAGATCCAAGTCCTAGGCCTAAGAAATCGGGTAAGATAAGTTGTAGGTGGAAGAACAGTGCCCTTTTCTCCACCTTTATAGGAACCATCTATAAACCTTTGCAGTAATTTCCTGAATTCTCCACCTCTCCAGTAGTCTAATATAAATCTCCAAATGGGCTTTCTGTAAAATAAGACAAGACCCAATGAACATGCCTTGAGAATTCTTCCAACTTTGGGGCTCTTGGAATCCTGGGCTTGCTTGCAAAAATCAGATCATGGGAATGAGTCCCAAAATAGAGATCAGTTTCATCAAAGGGTCTGTCAAATCTGAATAGACACTATGAACAGGTTGGCAGAGGGGGCTAAAGAGCTATGTTACTGGAGGTCTGGGTAGGGTATCATTGGAAGTAGCTCTGCTTGGCGTTATTTTTCCCTTGTGCTGTGCCTGGTCTCACTGAAGGTCTATGACTAAGGAATAACATGGTGCTCCTGATCAGGAAACTTCAACTTGCTGCCTCCAGCATCTTTCCTATCTTTATAGTCTGGTGCATGGCAGCCCATTCCCCACTCCATCCCCCACTACTTCCAGGACTTCTCTTAGAACTCATTTGTTTAGAAAAGATTTATTGGGAATTTACTATGTGTCTCAGACATTGTGTTAGATTCTGAATATTCAGTGGTGATTAAAAAGAATTGGCAATTGAGCAACAAGTTCTAAAAAAGATTTAACTTGAATGTAAATAAATTTAGAAGGAGATGGTGCCTGCCTTTGGGAACATATCCCGTCTTTAAAGTATAATAACCTTAGGAATAGGATTCCTAGGATACAAAAAACAAGGAGTACCCCAACTGGTACTGAAAACTGCCATTACAGGGGCTCATGTCATAGGAAAGAGAGGCAATTAGATCATCTCATAAACTTGAGGCCCAGACCACTCAGGACTCTATAAGCAGACTCCTTTGGGACCTGTTTGTCTGCTCTTCTTCACCAACATGTTCCTTTCCAGTATTTCTTGAGACCAAAATATGGCAACCATGCAGAACTACTTATCCCTGGGCCTGGATGAGGTGAGGTTGTTTTGCTTTGAGGCTTTTAGCCTTAAGCACCTTGTGCATGGCCAATAGAGGACCGAAGTCCAGATGAAAAGTTGATCCAGTTTTAACCTTGTATCTTGGAGGATTGACTTTCCTAGTGCTTTTGCATATCACAGCTCCCACATGAACAGCCCCATGCCACAGAGCCTCCTAGTCTTAGAACAGTTGTAAATCGTATTTCATGCATAAGCTCCATGGATGAGGCTTTTCATCCGTGGATGAGCTCCATGGATGAGGTGCCAAATAGAGAGTTCTGAGCTGGTGTTGTCACTGTCACCAGGACCCTGAAGTCAATACTTGTAGCTATGTGGCTTGTACTTCCATCTTCTCCCCTGAGAGATTCTATGTGAAAACTGCCCAGTGTGTCTCAAGTTTTGGACCAGCAGCCCCTGTCCCACCACCCATCCTGCCATGCACAGGCTTCTAAGTTGTGCAGACTACAGTGAAAGTGCATTCACTTGTTGCCAGCCTGATGCCCCTCTTGAAGAAGGCCTACCAGATTTACTGGAACTTCATTGTGGTCTTTGTATGGCTGAAGTTTTAGTAAAGGCTTTCTAGTCTCATATTCATTTAAGTACCCCTGACTTCTGATATCCATTTGTGGTATAGATTGAAGCGTCAGACTCTATAAAAGACAAAATCTTATCTCACATAAGTACTGGAATAGGGACTTAATTTGGAAAAGTGAGCTACTGACAATAATAAAAAAATTTAAATAAACACTATAAATATTTGGATATTAGCTAAAGAGTGTCTGATGTCCAGCGACCGTCTGAACAAAGCAGTGGAGCCTAGAATGGGTTTAGTATCTTGGAATTCCCTGTTGGCTAACCTGGTGCTGTTTCATAAGAATTTTGAAGTTTCAGATCTTCTAGGAAGCCAGAATCTTTGGCTCTCTATTAAGAAATTAGAAATATTAGAAAGCCATGGTGCTCAGATTCTCCAGAATATCCCAAATATGTTTGCAACCCTCTGTCTTGGGAGTAACCTGAGCCTGGTAGAGTCTTGAATGACCTGATGAGACCTAAGTGATATGTTCCCAGGAAGGGGCTCTGTGTCCCTCACACCTTGTTCTTATTGATGACTCTCATAATGGGCCTTGCTTCCTGTATGACATGTTCTAAAAATGAGAACACATTGTTACACCTCTCAGATTTTGACTCCATTGGACAATTTAAAAGCATTAACCTTTTAAAAAAACATTAAAATAATTTTAGGTTTGCTTTGAGTATTAGTAAATATTAAAATAGTACTAAGGAAAGCCTATAATTCTGTAAGATTTTAAAGAATTAAAATGTTTGTAATGTACATTAAAAAAATGAGTATTCATTTGATCCTGAATCCTCTTTGTTATAGCCCATAATAAAGAGTAATGAGTACATTTTATATCTTACTTCATTATCTCAATAAGCCATGAAGTACTTTGCCTTCATTCAGCAGATGAAGGAGGTGTGAGGTTCAGAGAGCTTAATTTGTGTAAACTTATAGTTATCAAGGAACATAGTTAATATTTAAACTCTGTGCTCTTTCCATGAGAATGAATGGCACATTAGAATTTTCAGACTGCTAATAATTAAGAGCACAATTACAGTAACCAGACAAGGGCCTACCATTTTTAATAGGTTGTGTTGCATTCTGGCCAATCCTAGTGAATCCTCATTACCTATAAGCTAGAGGAAAGTCTATGTTGAACCATAAACTTGCTAGTACCAGCTAGCAAGGATTAGAGTGCTTGTTTATTGTAGAGTGTTGATTCTCATGGGTCATTAGGCTCATTATCTTTACAGAACAGGAGAGATATAACAATTTTGGTCTTCCTCAATAGTTTGATCTCAGGAAAGAATTTAATTTCCCAATAAGACAGTTATGGAATTAGTTGTTGGCAAAAAGAGGCTTTCCATTCAATAGTTTCTGCCTTACATTTCTTTATGGTCTCTGAACCCAGTTTAAACTTGGCCTAGACCAAATCTCAATGTATGAAGGTAAATGTAGGTTTGTACTTATGGAAAACAAATCACAGTGTAGTCTGCAGCAAACCAATGATGTGAGAAGCAAGATCTTTTTATTGACAACAGGTAAGTTGAGTGTTATCAAGTTGGAGATTTTTATTTTTATATTCTTTCTTTTTAGTCTTGCTGTTTACACAGGTTGAGACCTGCTGGCAGCAGATCTGAAGGCTTTTGGACAGTCCTGGACCTCAGGTTGTGTTAGCTGATCAGGGTTGAAGAGAAGGGTCAACTAGCTATCTTTCTCAGAAGCTTCTGGAAAGCTGCCCATACTGGTATGAAACTCAATGCAGAAGTTAGCCTTTATGTTTTGGAGAAAAACAGAATAATAGCAAGAAATTTGAAGAGAGCTGAGAGTAGAACGTGTGGCACTGACCCTTGACATGAGGACTTGATGAGACCCCTTCCAGCAAGATTGAGTGATGGCCTGCATTGCTCCAGACTCCAAGCACTGCCCAGTGACATAGTTTGTGGGGAATGGATGGTAGGGCTTGTTGCCTCTGCAGATGGGGTGCTTTCACACATTCTGTTACTGCTCTGTGATAATCTAGCATAGCACTGTTTGGTAGGAAGGTCTGACAGTGGGTGCTACTGGGTGAGTCACCAGAGGTCACATAGGCCCGCCACTAATATTTGCAGCAGGGAGTCAAAGTATTCTCTGTATTGTAGATTTCATGTTAATAGGAATAATGAGCTGAAGTTTTGGCTTCTATGGTCTGGTTTCTGCACAAATGTTGGCCTTTTATTTTTTTCAATAAATCCCATCAATAAATAAAAATAAATAATTTTTCCCAGTTGTTCAGCAATAGTACTAGATCTTCCCTGTTCATTAGACCTGCAGTGTGAGAAAAGCTGTTAGGTCAGTGTAGCTGATCCTTCTCCCTTTAGAGCCCTTGAAAGAATTCTGGTTTGGTTTTGTTTGTACAGATGAAGTGTTCATATAAATGTGTTTTGGAGTGTAAATGGCTTATGGGGATGGGTAGGAGCATCCCCATCAGCACGGACTGATGCTACTATCCTCAAAACCATTGTAGAAAAAAATCTCTAAAAGATTTTTAACCTGAGGGTTAACAGTTAATGGGTAAGCCAGTTACCCATTTCACAGAATAGGTTTTAAAGAGAGCTTTTCAAGTCTTTAAATTCAGCAGAGCCTTCACTACACCCATCATCCAGTATTGGAGTTGAGGGCAGTGAAATGTCCTGTTTATGTGTGCAAACACATTTGTAAAAAGGCATTGCTTATACAATATAATAGCAAATCATTTGAAACAACTCAAATGTGCAAATTATAGGCTGAATTGAACTGAATTATAAAATGTGTCGTACAATGTAATACTATGCAGGCATGAAAAAGAATAATTCGTTTCTGTGTGTAACAATATATATTTGACTCCAAGTTTTATTCAGTGGGGAAACCTAGATGTGGAACAGTTGCATTTATAAAATATTACTGTGTGTTTGTATCTTTAAACCCCAAGAAAGCATATAGTTCTTATACATAAGTAGATTATCTCTGGAGAAAGAATGCAAGAAGCTGATAATTTGCCTTCAGGAAGAGAAGTTAGTAGCTGGGGGCAGGCTTAAAAGGGAGAAATACACTTAATATATTTTGAATTTCATATCACAAATATGTATTACCTATTCAGAGATTTTTGAAATGATCAATGGGAGCCCCTTCTGGCACCTTCCTATTAGATGCATTTGACAAGAGTGACAGATTTGGCATGAAGACCATCTTGGATAGTGCCAAAGTGTCCCAGGAAAAAGTGATAAGGAAGGAGTCAGATTGTCTGCAGGGGAGGGAAAGGAGGAATGGATGTGGGAACTTCTGCAGAAAGACCAAGAAACTGTGACCAAAGGGAGGGGAGAAAGGGCAGAGGAAGCTAATGCAGAGTAGTTCGATTTGGGAGGATGGTTATATAAATGGTGCCTTTAATTCAGGGTAGAAAATGGGATTAAAAGAAGGTGTGAAGGGCATGCAAAGTGAAAAGACTTCATTTCTGGACCTTGTGAATGTGAAGTGATGGTAAAATCTGAGGATGGCTAGCAGGAAATTGGGAGAGGTGTTTTCAATGCTATTGAAAATGGCTTAAAGTACTTTTGTGGTGTTTTTGTGGCTCTAAGATTTTAGCATATTTAGTTATGTGCTCCTGATGTTTGACTATGGAATAGTGGAAAACTTAGGTTTTGGAAATATTTTAGTTTTGTGGAGACCAATACAAAACAAGATGTTTTGTTTTGAAGTTTCCCATTACATATGTGTCCTGTACAAAGGCATTTACGGTCATAAACCAACAAGCTTGTGCCAAGGGAATGAGGCTAATGCATTCTTGCAATCTCTGGTACAGTCTGGAAATATTAAATGAATGATAAAACTTTTAATGTGCCCATTAACTAATGCCACTAATTTACAGTGGGAGTGTATGTGACAGGCTACATAAATAATTTCGGAACTCATTGTGATTCTTGCCATTATAATTAATTTAAAAAACCCTCTCAGTTTCTTGTGTACAATGTAATCCTTCCAATACAATGTCATGTATGGTTGTATAGCTTATAAATATTTTGTTCACTGAGGGCGCCTGGTTTGCCAAGACCTGTGTATGTAAGTGAATGAAATTATTGTTATTGTTAGTATCATTATTTTCATTATTTGTTAGCACCTTTGCATACCCTTTCTTACTTTAAGGAATACATAAGTAGGTATGGGAATGAGATAAACTGCGCAGTAGCCCCAATTATTATTTTTAAGGAAAATTAAGTGAGCAGCATATGCAGTCTTTTCTGTCTGCCCTTCCAGAATGATGTCAGTAAACTTTACCATTCTTCTGTTGTCTAGTTGATGGTTAGGAAGGCAAGAGAAAATTAATTTCAAACCCTACTGTGCTTTGTGACTTTGGACAAGTTAAAAACTTTTCTGAGTTTTAAGGTCCTCTGAGAAAAAAAGGAGATTACTTTTTTTTAAAGTTGTTTGGGTAAACGGAGGTTGTAGACCTGGCCTGTTAATACTCCATAAATGATAGCTTATAGAATTTGGACTTCTAACATGATTATCATTCCAAATGTGCGTGCTGGCGTTACCTAAATTCCTCATAACTGGTTCCTGTGAATCTGCCTCCTAAGAGGCTATTAATTCCTTTTTGTCTGTGTCTTCTGCTCAGATGCTCACACACTGAGTGCCCCCATGCATTGCAGCCTCTCTCTACCTCATTTCATGTCCTCTCATGAAATTCCTGTAGTTTAGTAAGAGTTATCTACCTTGTCTTCCCTCAGGCTGTCTATGCTGCTGCTCTGCCAGGTAGCTGGTTCTTGACTCCTTCTTGTTTAAAGCAGAAAAGAGCAGTGTCAATCCATACCCCTTAGCATGGTTAAAAGGTTTTTCATAATTTCCCCTATGACTTATTTTCCTTTCTCAATCTGTGGTTATCACATTGCACTTTTTGTGATACCCAGCTCTTGCCTCTGAACCTCTCTTCTATGCATTTGTGTGTCTCTTAGTTTGCAACAACCATGCCTTCTCCTTCCCCTCAGTCCGGTTTCCTCCCCGTAGACATACCAATGAAATCGTACTTGCCTTTCGCCCTTCCTTGAGCCTCATCTTCCCCCAGAAAGCAGCCCCTGGACCCTTTAGTCTTGGCTAGTTGCACGTTCACTGTGTTCTCTTGGCACCCAGAGTACTGAGAGCATAGACAAGGTTCACAGCTTGAAGGATGTTGTGTACCATAAGCTGTACCAGGTGATTTGGAAGGTGATGGGAACTTGATGCACACACATTAGGTTTACATACCTGTATTTCCTTTTTTACTGTGAGCTCCTTGAATGAAAGGACTGGGTATCTCATCTCTCTGTACTATGGGCTGCAGTACTGCTTAGCAGAAAGTATGCTTTCCATTTTCTAATAGATGAGAGGATGGATCCAAATGGAGAGTGTAAGTTTTAATCAATCAAAAAGAGTCACCTTTAGTATGTTCTTCAGAATCTCATAACTGACCCACTGTCTTTGCTTATCACTGAAAACATTAACATACTCTTATTCCAGGACTGTGTTTGGCTTTTAGAGCAGAGTCATGAAACAGACACAAAGTGGGCAGAGTCAGAAATAATCAAATGTTAATATGCAGTTGGAGAAAAATGCTATAAAATTAAGAATAATATTTCGTGATGGAGAATAAAAGGGAATCCCTTCTTAGATAAGGTTATCAGGGAAGTCAGTAAATTCTGTTTTTCTAGCACTTGGGGAAAAGAAAAGCTTACAAGTTTGCAAATATTAAGCAACAACATACAATTATGCAGTTGTGTGTTTTGCCTGTCAGTGTGAATATTGATAGTAAGCACTGAAGTCTGTGGTTTTTTTTTTTTTTTTTTTTTTTGTGGAAACAGGCAACAGAAATTAAATTTTATATGTATTATATACTTTAAGGCAGTGAAAAAAAAAATCCAACATTAGGCTGTAGAAAGGGGTGAGATTAATGTGGAAAATGACGTGGTGAAGCCATGATCCCTTAGTGTAGAAGCAGATTTTGTGAATATGGAGTTGAACTGACCTTATCTTAAGCTTGAGGCTCAAGAACGATAGCTCTTCAGCTCAGTCCATCCCCCACATCTCAATCAGAAACGCGTTGACCTTGTGGACATTATGGGCCACTTGAGCAAGGGAATTGCGTTATTTATCTAGTTTGAGTTGGATATGGGGGAGGGAGGTGGGAGGTCAGAGAATTGGGTCCTGGTGGATATGTTCAACCACGTTGAGTTCAAGGCCAAGAGCTGAACCTTTCACTGGCCCATGTGCAGAAGGAGACTAAGACACCCAGACCTCTCACCTGCTTGGTCCCTTGAAGAGCTTTGGATAGGGTATTCAAATGTGTAGGTCCTTTTTTTAAAAAGTAGAACAAATTTAAAACATATACAAACTCATGGTAACTGTGTAATGGACCCCATGTCCCCATTGTCCAGATCTTGGAATTATCTAGATTTTGTCATATTTGGTTTCTCTGTTTTCTCTTTTCCCTATTTTGTCTGTAGTGTTTGATAGCAGATCTTTCGCATCACCACACTTCACTTCTCATTTTTGAGTAGGCATCCCTAAAAAAATATAGTGACCAGGTCTTGACTCTCTTTTCACCTTTCTTCTCAAATCCTGCTTGGGTACATATGACCTGTGAAAGAGAGAGGTTGACTGAACTGAGTGTGGTTTTGCACTTCAGTGTAGTACAGGGAAGGGATGATTGTTTTTTTCTTTCCTATAACAGTGCTGTTACATTTTTGTTAACTCATAAGAAACGTGTTAAATTGTGGACAGGTCACCTGGTGTTTATTTATTTATTTATTTATTTATTTTCTCATCAATATGTTGTAGTGAAATTAACTCTTAATTTATAGAGGTAATGGAAGAATCAATGAGCATTACCCTTTTGCCCTAGGTCCATGGTCAGAATCCCTGCAGAAAAGGAGAAAGACATTCTCTTGGCAGGGATGTTCTACTGTTGTCCAAGTCTTTTCCTTCTCTGCAATTCACTGATTTCTCAGAAAAATTGTGTTATATACTTACTTACACAAATTTTCCATCAGCAATGATTTTTCAAGACTTGTACTCTTTCGTAGAACCTATCACAAGTAAGCAAGCAGTTCATACCTGTGCCACAGAATTCTCAATGATCAATGCCAACTTATATAGATAACACTTGATTTGTAGTTTGATTTTTGAAATAAATATTACCTTCAACAAATACATAGCTTGTCCTAGACAGATTTGCCTACCTGAACCTTGGTGCACCTTCCTTGTATTCCTGACAGATGCCTCCATCTTTAGTGTGAGTGCCTAGCAGAGGCATTTTGAAGTTTGGGTCTGCCTACTTGACGTGGCACAGTTGCACCCTAAGGTCAATAAGTTTTTATTCAGCCAGAATGACGGAATAGTGAAAAGGATGGGCAGCCAAAAACCAAAGCATCGGGTGACTTCTAACAATCATCTTTGACTTTCAGTGGAGGGTGGTTATGTGTGTTTATGTACAGATCTAAATGTGGTTCTATGTAGACATTTCAAAAGACTTTTAGATCACTGTGATGGTAATGAGGAAGGCCTTAGTAGCTACCAGACCATGTGATTTAGGATCCTGTTTGCATAGCATGCTTTCTACATAGCAGATTTTCTTTATAAGTTTCAGCTATAGATTAATAATGAACTCCTTGGTGTGTGTGTGTGAGTTATTGGCTGACTGCAGCTTTATAATGTCTATTACAATTTTTACAAGTTATTTTACTTCATCTTAGTTATTGCAAAATTTGCATTCCAGAACTTCATGGAACTACTACTTTCTTTCTTAATACTCAGTGCAGATTCCACAGAATTTGCATCTATGAAATGAACACTTATGGTATTACACCTGCATGATAAAGCCTCTTCTTAGTAAAAAATTTTTTGTTATTCTATTCATTTAAATTATACTATCTGTTGAAAGTATCTGTGGTGCTTTCTTTGGTCATGGTGCCAGAAATGCATTTGTTGTGACATTTTACTTCTGTTTTGTATACAGTGTAGTTGAACACTTACATTACCCTTTGTGGCTGATAAACAGAGATTTGTATCAGAATTCCCTGGGTAGCTTTGCCAAAATACGTCCAACATTACCTTCACCTCCTCCAAGATTTGGATTCTGCAAGTCTGGTTTGGAGCTTCATTGGATGTGTTTTGATTTGGGTACGCGTATGCAGTTGCAGATCTGTGCTCATGGGTGGCAGAGAGTCCCCGCTAACTCTTGGAAATATCTCTGCTCCCCAGATAGTAACTTAAGATTACATTGCAGTTTGGCACATTTAAGTTGTCAAAATGAATTATTTCACTCTGTTAAAAAAAAAATGAGAAAAAAGCCACACACATAATTGAAGAATTGACTATAGATTTTTATAAGGAAAGATGGGAGAGGTATATTAAGACTGAGTGGTTGGCAAAGCTAGTGTGAAAAGAGCTCATACTTATACCTTTTATAACAGAAGTCAAATTAGAGCCCAAAATTTTAATAAATACAAATAATATAAATTGCTATAGCACAATTACATTTTGTGTTTATCCTACTTTGCGATAAAGACTTCTTACTACATATGAATTTTTATTTCAGTAAGGACAGTTCAGGACTGATCACTAAAGATGCAGTGAGTCCTGCAGTAGGGCAGAGGTGAGTGGTTTGTTAAAAAGAATTTTAGGTTAGCAATAAGAATCTCCTGATAGAAAACTTGTTGGAGAGTTAAATTGACCAGAGAAAGTTACAGAATTTCCTTCATTGCTCTAACCAAAACTCTGAGTTAAAACAAATAGCCACCTGTCTTGAAGAGTTTAGGCATGGTACCTACTAGAAATGGCACACTGGCACACTGAATTCTTTCAGAGCCGTATAGGGACTCTGATACTCTACAGTTAGGGAGAGTCATTTGTTTTTCCTCATTTGTTGGTTGATATTCTCCTTCTTTTTGTTTTGTTTTTTTGTGGTGCTGGGGATTGAACCCAGGGCCTTGTGCTTGCAAGGCAGGCACTCTACCAACTGAGCTATATCCCCAGCTCCTCCTAATATCTTTTAAAAGGAGGTCAGTAGGTCATTATCACGATCCCCTCTGTTGGTGGTTTGCTGATCAGTGACTGTTTTGTTGGCAAAGTGCTTCCATTTTTTACTTCAGGTCTTTGCACTTCCATCTTGGACCACACTTACACAAGAAATATATATGTGACAAAAGAAATGTGTAAATGTATATGCAATTTCTGTCCCTGCTAAGAAAAATTGTGATGCTAATATTGGCTAACCTTTGACAGAGCCTTCACATTGTGCTAAACGCTTTTCCTGACTTATTAATCCACACTGTGCACAGTGCTGTCAATTCCTGCTCTGTCCCCACTTAGCAGAGGAGAGACTGAGGCTTCGAGAGCCTGGGAAATGTGTCCACAGCCACAGAGGTAACAAAGGATGAGAGTGGGGTTTGGGCTAGGTCTGACTGACTCCAGAGTTAGGCACTGAATCACTCTGCTTTTGTTATTAGACTAATAATTCCCTCGAATTGGCTTCCCTGTAGAAACTTATTTCAGTTTTGAATTCTAACATTGCTGTGGGTAGCAGTTAATTATCATTTGACACTGGGTTTCAAACTTGTCCACACTTTGGAATCACCTGGGAGCTAAAAAAAAAAAAAAAGGAATTTGTGTTTGGGTTCCCAATGTTCTGAGTCCATGGTCTGTGGAACCTGGACATCAGACTTTTAGAAAACCCTCCAACAGAGTTTGAGAACTCCTGTTTGGGAACAAGGCAAAATTTTAAATTCTAAATTCCTATCTTTCTGTCAGTAAAAAAATTTAAATAATGTTTTTATTTTAGAACTGCTATGTATTTACCTGAGAAATTGCAGGGAAACACAGAATTACCATTAAAATGATCTGTAATCCCTTCACTAAAATATAGTGCAGTTTTTGGATTTGTATCTTTTTTTTCCTGTACACATTTATATATTTCAAGGCTTAACTATGATGTTAGTGTTCTATAGGATTTCATATTAAATGCCACATTGTCTTATGTCTGTTTTATGTATTTATAAACTTCACATGGCTGAGAAATTCTTCTTTTTTTTTTTTTTGGTACTGGGGGTTTGAACCCAGGGGACCTCCCCACCTGACCACCTCCCCCGCCCTTTTTTGTATTTTATTTAGAGACAGGGTCTCACTGAGTTGCTTAGGGCCTCGCTAAGTTGCTGAGGCTGGCTTTGAACTCGTGATCCTCCTGCCTCAGATTCCCAAGTGCTGGGATTACAGGCGTGCGCCACCTCGCCCGGCAATTCTTCATTTTTATAGATACATGATAGTGCTCTTTGATTGATATTATTGGCCAGTAACTCTAAAAGTGAAGCAATTTCTCTATTAACGGAGAGTTTGTGTAGTATTTGAGTAACATTAAGGAAACTGATCTGGATGCCTGTCCTCTGTACCTCAGTCTTATATAGTAGTTTTCCAAACAAGTAAATCTTTGGTTTACTTCTTGTTTCCCTTATAGATTCTTAAGGCAAAGCCCATGTGGTTTCCCCCTGGCGGTGACATTCCGCAGATGCTTAGTAAATGCTGGGATGCATGAACAGATTTCATGTGCAATTAACAAAGACCCCAAGGCTTAGTGGTTGGTGACCCTTATTTGTCTGAATAGTACTTGTTCCAGGATCTGAGGGGTGTGTGTGTGTGTGTGTGTGTGTGTGTGCGTGCACGCACGCACATACACAGTTTGAAAAAAAATTAATTACTGAAATAAGTTCAGAGGTGCTTGAAAAAATTATTTGGGAATATTGGTGTGATAGGAAAAGAAGGTAAGAGTGGGGTTCAGATATGGACAGGGGCTAGGGGACTTACCTTAGGTAAGCTTCAGATCCTTCGAGAAAGGTAACAAATCCTCTAGTTCCAGAAACTTCCTGGACATGGCCCCCAATAGGTTCAGTTTTCCATGGGGATCAGCTCCACTGTTGGTGTGGAAACTGGTCCAAGCTTTCCATCTCTCCATCCCACTGATATCATAATAAAGAGGCAGAATCAGATACATTTTTGGAATAAAAACCAAAGAATTTTCAGAATTTGCTTATCCCTAGACCCTTACCTAATAAAAATTTGAATGAGAGACTGCTGTAGTGTAAAGTTCAGTTGGGGTATGACCAGAGTCTTTCAGTCAGCAACTGTGACTGTCAGATTCTTTCCTATGAAAGTTTTGAGGAGGGGACCAACACAGAAGGCCTACTGAGGGATGGCTTAGGAGGGAAAGGGGCTGTTTGGGAGATGCATAGGTTTTTCTGGATGAGTGAGACTTGTCTTCAGAGAGCCAGAAGTGTTTGTACCTACAAAGCCAGGCATCTTTGCATTGATTTATGAAGGCTTTTTAAAATCATGACTAATCACAAGGTCCATACATCAAAATAACTACCATTTCTTTTAGCCTCTGATAAATTTAACTTTTGATTACGAATGTGCTAATGATCTTTACTTTCTCATTATTGTTAATTTTCAAACAACTTTTTATTAGGAGAAATTGCTATTGCATGCATTTAACTGCACTAGTAGTATATAAGGTAAGTCATGAGTGTGACTGTGTTATATTGTCTTGCTGTAATCATTTAGAATTGAGGCATTTGTATGATTCCAAAAACTCTAAGAAAAATTAGATGCTATTCTCTATTCTTCATTCTTCCCTTTTTGTTGCAGTCATGATGACTTTTAAACACTTTTAAAATAAAGGCATGAAAGAGATAAAACCAGCTATCATCAGACTCTTTACTGAGAATTCAACAAAGAACAAAATCAAAGAAATGAAATAGCAAACTTATTTATTTGTGTGATAACACTCTCAGTAAAATCATATTGAAAGAAGAATCCTTATAGTTAAATTACATAGCAAAAAATAAATAAATGCTCGACACAGTATTTATTTAGATAACATCAGTGAGTCCAGTGAAACTGAGATTTCTGAAATGGACTAGCCGTTGGAGCCAGGAGTATATTATGATTTAATGGTACCTCTCTGCTGCATTTGATGAGTTGTCCTAGAAAAACATTTTGAAGCAATAACACATCCATTTGGCTCCTAAGTAATGAGGGAGGCATTGCTCTTTGCATTAACTATTTATTCAGGAAGAGAATTGACCAACTGCTAATAAGTTTTATCCAAAGAGGGTCATTTAAAACAGAAGAAAATGCAAAAGTGAGGCTCTCTTCGATTTCATGTGCAATTAACAAAGACCCACAGCTGAGTGGTTGGTGCCCTATGCCATGTGACTTGTCTGGCTGTATTTAAGTGTGAGTGACTGTCAAATCTAAAGACTGTAGCTTACAGAAACACAGTGTAGCTTAAGCCAGTGACACAGGAGGAGGCAGTGACTGGTGAGTGGCTAAGATTGGGCAAATCTCTCTATCTGCTTTCTAAACTCAGTAGTAGTGAATTTAGGCTCATTAGTGTCCTCCTTGTGGGAAGTATTCCTCTTTTTCTTTTCAAATGTTTCTTTCTTTTTCATTATTTGTGGAGTCTGCTCTATAATACAGTACTGCATTTAGATTTAATACTTGATCAAAAGACTTATACTTGAGAAAATTTCATATTTGCTATGTAAATAAATCTGTAATATATTATTTGGAAATTGTTTCCAACATTTTGTTTTTGTTCTGCAAGTACATAAGTGGTCCCTTCTTTCCAGTAAATGCTTAGGATTTAGTAGTTTTAAGATTGCAACCAGGGTGGGGGGGTAAAAATAATAACAGAAATTGTGACAGATACCATTGCCCTGTGTACATGCATGAACGCACAGATGGTGTGACTCTACTTTGTGTACAACCAGTGAAACAATAGCTGTACTCCATTTGTGTTCAATGAATCAATAATATAAAAAAAAAAAGATTGCAACCAGAATATTGTATTCATGTGCAAATAGGTTTCCCCCACCCCAAAGTCAGGTCAGAATCTTCCTTTGAAGCATTTTGGTGCTGTAATAGCTTCAAGTTTTCATTCCAGTTGAATCAAGGTTCTCAACCAATTAATATCGCCTTTTTTTAGTGACATGAAAAACGATGAAAAGTCACAGTTATTTTTTCCTCAAGCCAACCAATGGATTTTTATACCAATTCTTCCTTCCTGCTCTGACAAAAAAGTAATACAGTGGGATTTTTACACAATGAGGGGGAAATCCTTCATACAGATCATTCCCAAACAGGCAGCGGAAATGATTTGTAAACTCTATTACTTAACTATTAACAAATTTTCTTGATACCATAGTATTTAAATAAATGATGAAATAATTGAGTATTACATTCCTTTGATTTTCAATTTAAAAAGTATTTTCCATATTGAAAACTATCTATTTTGAGCTTACTCTGAATTACTTTGAAGTATGTTTAAAGTCAGTTTTTAAGACATATTCCCTGAAATAAGAAATAGGAATGCATTGTTTATTTGAGTTCATAGCCTTTAGAAAAGTGCTTAAAAAGCCTGATAAGTATGTGACAGCAGGATCAAAGACAAAGAAAGACTCCTGGGAATTGTCCTGTCCTGGGGCACATTGTATCATACACAGGGAACAAAACTCATTTGTGTTACAGGGCCTTATTTTCTTCATCATGGAAATAAAGGCTGAGTTTAGAAATGCAATTGCCTCTTAAGATTTGGGTTTTGCAATAATCCCTCTTGTTGGTTATTATCAATCATTAGATTGAATTATCCCCTTTCAGATTATTACTCCATTCAGAAGGCTAATGCTATGTGCTGAGAACAGAAAGGAGATGGAGGATTGGATCAGTTCCCTAAAGTCCGTACAGACCAGAGAATCTTATGAGGTAAAATAGCATCTCCCTGATGTCTTGTGTTCTTAGAGCATGAATGTTAACTGAAGAGCTAAAGCTATGCTGTGCAACTTGTTTAAGTGAGATTTTTCTTTTTTAACTTAAAACAAAGTGCTCTAGTGTTAAAAGTGATGGGTTTGAAATTTTGATCAGAACTACAGTATGTACATTTCCAAGTAGTCCAGTGTCTATAGTCTTGTTCTCTTATTTGGCAAATCTGTTCTAATGTCTTATTTCTAGGTGGCCCAGTTTAATGTGGAACTTTTCTCAGGGATGCATAACTGGTACGCCTGCTCCCATGCCCGCCCCACCTTCTGTAACGTGTGCAGAGAGAGTCTTTCTGGAGTTACCTCCCATGGCCTGTCCTGTGAAGGTACTGTGGCATTCCGCTCAGTCCTCTTTCAGTTGTAAAGGTAACCTAGATGCACCACCATTGGTATTTCACCATTGTGGAGGGAACAACTCCACAGGAACACATGCTCCTTGGGCGAAAGCAGTGACTGGGGAGATTTGAGCTGGAACACAGTGTTTAAGGTTGGTTGGAGTTCCACCTTGAACTCTGCACTCATAGAACTAATTTGGGAAATATTCTTGCTCTGGAACAGATAACGTATTATCTGAAAGGAAACACATCAAAATACAGCATTTCAGTCTTAAGAATCTAGGAACTACAGTCTAAAAACTTTGGACTTTGTATAACAGTCTAGTATTCTTAATTCTGATTGATTATGAAAAACAAAAACTGTCAGGACAGTATATATTCTTTGGAAGAATTCCTGATTGCTAGTTGTATTGCCTTATTTTAAACTAAAAAAAAAAATAGCAATACTAGGGATTGAACCCAGGGTCTCACGCGTATTAAGCGAGTGCTATCTCATGAAACATTTCTATAATCTCATTTATACTTGATTTAATTTACTATGAATTAATTTTTTATTGGTTACTTAATTTTTTGATTAATTGATTAATCAAAAACCCAGGGCCACATGCATGCTAGGCAAGCATTCTACCTCTGAGTTAAATCCTCAGCCCCATTGTCTTTTTTTTTTAAGTACTGGGGATTGAACCCAGGGGCACTCGACTACTGAGCCACATCCCCAGCCCTATTTTCTTATTTTGTATTTTATTTAGAGACAGGGTCTCACTGAGATGCTTAGGGCCTCGTTAAGTTGCTGAGGCCGGCTTTGAACTCGCGATCCTCCTGTCTCAGCCTCCCAAGTGCTGGGATTACAGGCATGTGTCACCGCGCCCGGTCCAGTGTTATCTTTTTAAACGCTTTTAAAGTTTTTTAAAAATTAGGACTATGCTGCTGTTTCCATTACGGGATTAGGTGCTATTGTTGTTTGCAGTGCGAGGGGATTGAACCCAGGGCTTCACACATGCTAGGCAAGTGCTGTATGTGAAATATTTTTTAATTTAAGTACAGCACTTACCCAAAACAAGTACATTAGTCATTACCAAGAGAGAACTGATAGTATCTTTAAATCGATTTAATGTCATAATTCAGTGATGAGGTATGAAAAGTGTTGTGTACTGCTTTTGAACTATATATATAATGCCAGTACCAGCTTTTTTTCTCTGCTATGACACCACCACAAATAATTTCAAATATAGCTAATTATGATTAAATAATAAAATAATGATGGAGTCACAGTTTTAATTGATGTTAAATTATAAGATCGGCAATAACTCTAATTTTGGCTATTTATTATAATACATAGCCATATATGCACAATGGCAAGGAGTAGAGCTCAGCCAGTAAACCCCCTCCCACAACCACCATTACAAGCTGTTACCAGAAGTAGTTTAACACAGTTAGAACTGTTCTCGTCTGTCAAATGGGATCATAGTCATTTATACCTCAATATTATGAAGATTAAATGAGGGAATGTGTGCAAACTACTTTTCTAATTAAATACATTATAGGAAATTGTAACTGTGCTCTATAAGACATTCATCTAGTAAATAGTTCCAGATTGGATCAGAGACCTGACACATTCAAGTTCGTGAAGTTGAAAATTTGGAGAAGCCATTAAACTTTTATTCTTTAGATTTAAAGAAGGATTGCAGACAAAGATATAATTGACCTCTCTGTCTTTACTAATACAAAAGAGTTTATGTGGGTCTGAATAACTCCCACTAGGACTGTAATATTGTGTGGTGCTGTTCTGAAGATCCTTAACTATTTCCTGATAGTTGCTATTCCCAAAGTGGCTTTAAAAAGATCAACAGGTTTAAGATATTCTGTGACACCCCTCTGATTTGAGATCTATCTACTAAATACATTTGATTATTTAGTAATTGAGTCAATAGTGGAATGACTGAATATTTTTCTAAGCACTTTAAAAGAAAAATGAAAATTTCTTCAGTTGGTGAGAATAAGAAACTTAAAAGTCTTTAAATACATTTGTTATATCCTTCTGTAAAAAATACGCTCTTCCTGACTTTTTAAAGAAGCCTCCCATGCTTATATAATTATGTCAAAATGTATTCTACTGTCATGTATAACCAATAAAAAAATCTCAATTATTGGATTAAAAATTTCTTCAAAAGATTATGTGTTAGTGTTTATTTTCTCTGCTGGTAAAAATTTAAATCTGCAGTATTTTGCCTATTCATATTTTTGGAATGATAGCAGAAGTGTTCAAAATCCCAAATGTTTTATTTTATAAGAATATAGCCATCCTGGATATTTTATCATATTCACAAACTTTTGAGATCCCCCATTTAATGTGAATATACTGCGTGCATATTAAAACTAAAAACATAGGGATAAAGAGACTTTAAAAGGTACAAAGAAGATGTAAATACAATAAAAATTTGCTCAGTAGTGAAGATAACTACTTTGTATTAGAGTAAAATTCAGCTTTTGGTGTATGAAGATATTGCTAAATTCACTTGACTTTCTGTTCTTGTTTTTCAGTAAAATGAGACTGTACTGATTTGTCTTCTAGATTTGTATTGTATTATAAGTAAACATACTGTTTTAAAATTTTACATATGTAAAATACTATACAAATAAAAAATGGAAGACAAATATTTTTCATTAAAAAATCTTATAAGTTAATTGAGAATATCAATTATCATTTCAGACCATAATTATCCTTCATAGTTATTTAACATTAACTTGACCAAAAAAGTTAAATGGTCATTTTCTTTTCAATCAACAGCATATATGTCAACATGGTTACTTATGAAATTTCATTTAACTAACGTTTACTACAAAGATTCAGTGCTATAAAGACTAAATATTACAGTGAAAACGTTTTGCCACATGTCAGGGTATTTTTTAAGTTCTATGGTTTTAAAGAATGGCTTTATAGGTCAGGGAATAGTGCGTTACTTTAGAATAATTTGGAGAAATTTAATTTAATTTAATTTAATTTAATTTAATTTAAGGTGCCCATTAATTATTTCCATTTCTTAGTGACCATAACAACAGTCTGGTTTGTTTATTGTTGTCATTATGTGTTATATTAAGCAACTTTGTCATTCCAAGGCTCATTGTATGAAGCACTTTCTTATTATAAAAAAGTGTTATTTTAATTTTTATTGAATTGTTTGATTTTTAATGGCAAAAATTTTACAAAGCCATGAAATTGTACCACTATTCTCTTTTATGTTTTTCTTTCCCCTGCTTAAAAAACAAGCATTGACTGTTAATATTGAATGCTTCTTTTTGCTTATAAAGTACCCTGGGGACTCTGCTGGAGATAGTGTTAGGACCCCCACTTTATTTTGTTTTGTTTACATATATTCTTTTTTAATTTTGAGATAGGGCTTTATTAAGTTGCTTAGACTGGCCTCAAACTTCTGATCCTCCTGCCTCTGCCTCGGCAGAGATTACAGGAGGGCACCACTGCACTTGGCTAGAACGCCATTTGGGGGAAATAGTCTAATAGATGAAAAGACCTGGAGGTGCTAACCAATTGTGGTTCAAAGTGGTTCACTTGTATTGGAGCAAAAGAGAACCGGTCATAAAATTTTATTTCCAAGCTGAGCTTACCTCCCATGGTACTGTGTCTTCACACTTATTATCAGCAACAAAATTTAATTGAAAGATTATTGCATTCTACATGAAGTCGTTTGAGTCACACAGTCATTTATAACAATAATGGTATTATGCCAAAAAGAATTTTTCCAGGTATACAAAAGAGGAGGTAAGTGAAACAGTGTGTGTAGACTAGTACTTTTCAAGGACAGAACAGTTTATTAGCTTGTCCTGATACCTGGAGCACTTTGAACATTTGATAGTAGACATCTTAGGTATTTTACCTAGACCTTCTGTTTCAATGTACACCAAATTTGGACAGTTCAAAGATAATAGTATGTAACTCATTATTTAAAAATGTTTAATGATTAATAGAAAGTGGTAAAAAATCATATGAGAAAAAGCCACCTTACATTTCAATTTAGCAGCTGTCACCTTATTAATTTCCACTGAAGTGATCTCTACTTTTAACTTGTTATCTGAAAACTTAGGAACAATTATAACATCAGCATCCACACATGCTTGATAGTTTGTATTCCTGGGAGGATAAATGTGTTTAGTAGTAGTCCAGTTCTGATTTTCATAAACATGTTTAATTTTTCAAATAACTTGTTTTTCAAAATATGTGCTGCTTCTTTCCTACTTGATTCTCATTTTTTCTTTATGATAAACTTCTTTGTGATAATATAGCTGGGAGGAATTAGTGAAGAGTAGTGGTGACATTATCTTATCATTCCTTTCTTCTACATTTATAATATAGTCATCCCAACATAATACTTTTAAAAGATGTTACCATCATGATGACTTGTTATTTTCATGATGTACTTACAGTTTTTTTTTTATGATTTTTTTAAAAAAAATTTTTTAGTGCTAATGGTTGAACTCAGGGATGCTTTACCACTGAGCCACATCCTCCCAGTCCTTTTTCTTAAAGAAAATTTTGAGACAAGGTCTCGCTAAGTTCCTGAGGCTGGCCTCGAACGTGGGATCCCCCTGCCTCAGCCTCCTGAGTTGCTAGGATTCCAGGCATGTGCTACCATGCCTGTCTTGTACTTACATTTTTAAACTCCTCTGAATCATCGTTATCTTAGTGATGTTTTCAAATCTATTAATATAAATATATTAGACCCACAGAAAATGCAAATATCAGAAATGTACAGATCAATGAATTTTCTTAAATACATTCATGTAATCAGCACTCACATTAATAGAATGTAACCGTATCCTTGTTACTGAATTGTATTTGCTTGTATGTATGTCTTCCTTCTCAAGAACTAATTCTTTTGTATTTATTTCATTTTTGTTTATCCATGTAGCAATCTATTTACAACTCTATATGTGATTCATAAATGCAAATCCATATTAGTTTTTTAGAATACTGTTAGTATTGTTGGAGATTCGATTAAAATTTTAAAAAGCTTTGTTTTCTTTCTCCCTCCTTTCTATTCCTTTTTAAAATTTCAGTCTGTGATTACTTTTAGTGCTGGTGCAAAAGTACTTGTTCACTTAAATGGTTGACTAATTTTATTTTATTTTTTAGTGTGTAAATTCAAGGCTCACAAAAGATGTGCAGTGAGGGCAATTAATAACTGTAAATGGACCACCCTGGCCTCCATCGGAAAGGAGATCATAGAGGACGAAGACGGAGTAAGCTGCTCTCTCTGCCTTTGTCTTCTTCCTGATGCCTCCTCTCTTATTTTCTGCTCTTGGGGAAAGTATTAATAGTTAAGTGGGAATGTTTATTATCAGGATGAAAAAGGTTTTAGTTGATTGTGAGTTTTTAGTTTTAATTCATTGCTTTATAGCTTTCCCTAGTTCTTGGCTTTGGAGGGAAATCTATTCAGATTAGGGCTTAGGAGTGACTGCTGACCTAGGCTGGTGTAACAGAAGGTCAGCCTGTGTGATCTGTAAGATTTAGAGGAGGTTCACTCTGCAGACTCTGGGGTTTCCTCTCAGCAGTACCCTTCTCCTTCAAAACCTTGCCTGCATTCCACTTAGGTGAGTCTCTGACAGCCCTTAGCAGGTAGTGTGTCATGATTCCTTTGTCTTTTCTCCTCAGCTAGACGTCTACCTGAATCCCAAAGTGCAGGCCTTTTGTCTTATTTACTTTGTCTCCCTGGAGGGTTTAGGCATAATAGATGCTCAGTAAGTATGGGATCAATGAGTGAGCGCCGTGTAGGATGCCTGTTTTGACCCCACAGAGTAGGAAATCATTCAGCACCTTCCCCAGGGGAAGATCAGTGTCCTCCACCGTCCTCACTTTGGCTGCCCTTTCTTCCTGCCCCACAGCTCGCTATGCCTCACCAATGGCTTGAGGGCAACTTACCTGTGAGCGCCAAGTGTGCTGTCTGTGACAAGACGTGTGGCAGTGTTCTCCGTCTCCAGGATTGGAAATGCCTTTGGTGTAAAACAATGGTGAGGATTTGGAAGCATCTCATCCCTTTTAACTAACTTATTTCCCTAACCTGGACATCTCTGTGGTTCAGAAGCAAAGCAACGAATTTTATGGCACAGCCTCACAGCATACCCTGTGGTGGCATTCATGACGTTTTAAAATGTGTTTTTCTTCCAATTCCATCATTTCCACCCCCAACGCCCCCATTCCTGCTCATTTTTCAGATGCCCTGTGTGTGATATTTTCTTGTTCGTGATTTCCCATGTCTTGGGATCTCTCTCCTGCAGATCTGTTGTTTTCCATTTTGCTCTCACTGCACAGTGATCTGCTGTTTTCAGGTCTGCGTTATAACCATCCTGGTGTGCCCAGAAAGCCCTTCTCTGCGGCCAGCTTTGGGTTAACATACAAAGTGTGATTTTGCTGCAGTACCATGTATGCCTCGGACAGAAGGAATGCCAAGTTCAGTGGGCTGCGCACTAATGTAATTTAAATGATATAAATTTATGCTATATAATAAATATCTTTAAACTTCTCTGCATGTGCAGGAAAGAAGTAAAAAGTTCACCTAGCATAATGTGAGTCACCAGTAAAGAAGTCTCATTTATGCCAGATTTCATACAGCCAGGGCTCTGGACTGCATGAGGACATTCACAGAGAAGGGAAGCCATGCCGACAGCAGCATAGAGCTCAAAGACCACAGGAGCGGGAGGCCATGGCGGGGCATGTTCTCTCATCCCTGGGTGCTGCTGTCCAATGATGATTGACAGCCCCTTATGCTGGGGCTGACTTTTTGCCGGCTCAAATTTGGAAGTTGGACCCAAATTTTAAAGTGTGGTGAATCCATTTCTTTGGGGAAGTCTGGTGTAGATCAGCACAAGATGTGATAATAGATGCTGGTCTCATATAAGATTGACTCCATTGGCCCCAGAGAAAAATAAATCCTATGACTTTTTAGTCAGGCCCATAGGTAACCTGTGATTCCTCTTAATTTTTAAATCAAATAAGATTTCCTTTGTCTTAATGGTTTTGTTATTTTTAATTAACCACAGGCTTATTATTACTATTTTACTTATTTCACTTTCATGTAACATACAGATTGTGATAGGTGCCTTTCTTTGGACTCTCAGTATAGCCCTGACCCCTGAAGCCCTCTTATTTTAAAGGAGTGCTACCCATAAAAATGATTTTAAATCATCATTACACATAAAATTTATTTTTGTGTGGGGGGGGGTAACTACTGATAGTATTTCCTGCTATTTTCATGAGCTGTACATTTATTCACATCTGTTTCTCTACTCCTACAGCTTTAGCTGTTCATTTCTAACTTTTTTTTTTAAGAAAAAAAAAACATCTCATGTGATGAATTGTTTTAGAAGGGCTTTATGTAAATTGTCTCTACCTGCAGTATATATTCTCTACTTTTATTTGGTCAGTAATTTTCAAACACTAATAATCTTAGCAGGAGTTAATTAGGTTTCGTACTTGTTCATTTATTCATATGCAACTTTAAAAAAGTTTCACGAATAGAATAGGAATGTTATCTTGGGAAAATAACTGAAATTTAATAGTGATTTTAAATTGGGTACATGGGGACCATTCTGGATTGGGATCATACTGGAATGTCTTTTCCCTCTTTTTTCTTGCCCTACCCTGGGCGAGTTACAGCTGCTGGTTTCTGGCACCATCACCTCTGTAATGCCTCTCTTAGCCTTGCATTTCTTGTGCACTGTCATTTATCTGTTTACATATTATTTTACCTTTAAAATGTGAATTTCTAATAGCAGGCTACCTAGGGTTTAAAACATAGTCATCTAAGGGAAAACAAACAAAACAAAGCAAAAACCCCTGCCAAATCCCAAAGCCCATAGTTTCATAACCCTAAAGGTTTAACTCATGATTTTAAAGTCAGTGAAGATACAATTTTATCTTCTGCTTTTCTCACTTGTTATTATAAATATCTTTCTGTTTTGCTCCATGATATTCATGTGTTTTTATATTCTTTTTATACCTATCCATGTATATTAGTTTTTATAAAATTCATTTTGGTTGTTAATTACTATAAATCATAATAAACTGTCCAAAAACAGGGTTGTGCAGAATTAAAATTGCTATTTAATCAGTTATTTTCCTAAGAGTTTTGATAAACACAGGTTTAATCAGTATGCTAGTTTTCTTAAGGTACTAATGAAATAAAGCCATATTAGATATATGCTTTATGAAGCATCTGGTTTTACTAGCCAAAATATTTTAAAAGCTTTCTAGGTAAATACACAAAATATTCTAAATGGCCTGGCTCCTACAGGTTAAGTTAGCCTGCTTTGTTCTTAATAGTATCTTGAGTGATCTTGAAACTTTGTCTCTTCAGTGAGCACATTTACAGGCCTATGATCTGAACCCTTCTCCTTTTCCTTACAGAGCATCAGTCTAGCTGAGAAAGGCATGGATGTGCTTGTAGCAATGAGAATTGTAAAACATCATAAAAGAAATGCAAATAGAAAGTTATAGGAGAATGGTGGGAAGAACAGGCACATTGCTGGTTTCATTTTCATTAAATTTTGTAAGAATTTTTATATGTAGATGCCATCAGTTTGTTTTATGGGCATCATATTGATGTGCTGAAAAGCTTCCCTCTTTTCTCCCTCTCTTCTCCCCTTTTTCTTTTCCTCCTTCTCCCTTTCCCTCTCTTTCTCTGCATTCGCTCCCTTTGCTTGCTTTCTCTTTGCCTTCACCAGGTATTCATTGACTATATTACTTGTTTGAGACCATCACAGACATGGACCAAAATCATATTCCCATCCCTAAAATGCTTAGTCTATTCCTTAGAAATATAAATACAGTGCCATTTAAGTAACTTATGAATTACTGAATATTTTGTGATGATGTTGATCCTAAATGATAGTTCTGTAGATGTAATTCATGACATAGCAAAACGATTTGTTTTTATGATTCCCAAACTTCGTTTGTTATTAGGTACACACTGCCTGCAAAGATTTTTATCATCCTGTATGTCCACTTGGCCAATGCAGAGTATCTATCATACCTCCAATTGCACTAAATAGCACTGATTCTGATGGTATGTAGTAGTAGTGTGAGTATGTGTATTTCTGATATATTTAATGTTGATATGTACATTTATTTTCCTAGAATAAATAGAACTTTAATTGGTTATTTTGATCAATTTTTATGTAATAATTCCATTTAAATTTCTGAATGGTATATTTAATTTGTAAAAGAATCTTTTAAAATGAAAGTTGTAACATAGCTATTGGCATATTAATAAAATTACCATGTATGAGACTTTTAGATTTTACACTTACGTAAATAAAATAAGGTCATCATTCTGTACTGAAGCATAATCTGAAAAGGCTAATTTTTACAAGTTCTTTTTTTCCACTGTAATTGAAATTGCTCATTTGCATGGCTATTATTAAAATTTGTTTTCCTATAATTTCATTGCAGAAATTTATACCTATAAATGCATTTACTTTTTCCAGAATCTTACCACTTAATTTAAGTGCTGAGGAAACTTTACAACACTGGTTTTGGGATAGCATACTAATAACTTCCTTCTAAGTAAGCCATATTACAAAAGGCTCTTACCATGTACTGTTGTTAATGTCTTGCATTTATAATGTGCTTTATGCCTTTTGAAATTTTTATGTAAATTAAGCCAATAAATATTTTAGATATAAGAATATAAAGCTTAAATAATGTGATTTTTTAAAAAAAACTTCTGCTGTTGATTGCCTCCCCATCCTGACATACCAAGGTTCTTCTATTTCTTATAAATTTTTAATATTTTCTCAGACCTTATCAAAGAGCAGTTAAATTATCTTAAAATACTAAAAATGATCATATAAATTCTTTGACAAATGTGAATTCATGGACTGTGCTTAGTTTTTCTTATAATTATATTGTTAAGGTAGGTGGTGTATCTCAAATTATCTGTGGTTTTTCCCCATCTCTGTTTTCATTTTTTCATTATAGAGCATATTTTTAGATGATAAGTCCTCTGTTCTTAGCATTTAAATAGTAAACTTCCCTTTGTGAGTTTACATTATACCTGAATGTTCTAGTAATAACCAAGTTTATTTTCATCAATGTATCTTCCTTTCTCTGAATGTTCATTAATAATTTTAAAAGGAAAATAGTATATATTGATCGTTTACTATGTGTGTATTTTTTTTTTTTTACAGGTTTTTGTACAGCAACATATTCATTCTGTGTTAGTCCTTTATTGGTTTTTGTGAATTCTAAGAGTGGAGATAACCAGGGAGTCAAGTTCCTTCGTCGTTTCAAACAGTTGCTAAATCCGGCTCAGGTGTTTGATTTAATGAATGGAGGTCCTTATTTGGGGTAATTCATTATTTATAAATCTTATTTGAATGAAGCATAGTACTAGGGATGATATGTGTCTGGCTTTTTTCGTCTTATGAAAATTACAGATTCCACTAGATCTCCTATGTTGATCTTCCCTCCTCCTCCTCCCTATTTTAAGTTCTCATTATTTAAAGTTTTAACACAAGCATTTTGACAGTTATACAAATCTCTAGTATAAATTCCATATTTCTTTACCAAAATTTCCAAATTCCAAATTTATTTATTTAGAAAATATTTTATTATATATTTTACATTAAGCAATACTGTCAATTTGTTTAGGTCCAAGAAGGATCAACTTCCATAAAAATAAAATAGAAGCTTTTCTTTCTTGGCGGTGCTAGGGTTGAACCCAAGGCCTTGGGTTCTACCACTGAGCTCTACCACTGACCTACATCCCAGCCTGCCAAATACAAGCTAATATTAGAAAATTATTTTCATGAAAGGTTAATATTAATTTATATATAATGCACATAATCAGCAATTTCACCAAGAACAGATGCTGTCATGGATCTCAAGGGCAGTTCCTCATGAATTTGATATAATTCACATAAATGACAAAGAAATACTTTGGCTGACTTTTTTTTTTCAGTTTTCTAGAATGTCATAGAACTTTAAATCTGAAAAAAATTGAACAATACTTGAGTTGAGAGGAAAAATGCCTTGAGACACATTTTCAGTGTATGCATATGATTTTTCTTAAAGAGGATACTGCATCTTGTGATCGACGGGCTTTTAATCTCTGTGTGCTTTGCATAGGCTACTCAGCTTTTCCTGTGGGTTTCACTGTGTCCTTGAAACATGAACACAGAAGTAGAAATGGGAATTTTATTTTATTTTACTGCAGTCCTGGGTGTTGAACTCAAGGCTTTGTACATACTAGGCAATTACTTACATCCTTCGCCTAGAGCTATATCCTTAACCTAGAAGTTGGAATTATAGATACAGGTGCCTGAAAAGCACTCATTTAGAAACAGACACTTTCCTCTCCTGTTTCTCTTTGTGTCTCTTGTCATTTTTGTCCCTGCAAGATCTTCTATCCTTTCTGCCATGCCTTTCTCTTGCTGAGTCTCAGGCCCTCTGGTTCCATTTATACCCAACGTCTTCCTCATTTAATTGGACAGCTCTTCCTTTCCCCTGGTTGGTTCCCAGCATCTTCTCATATAGCTCTCTTCTCACCTTTGTGCCTTCTGTTCTTTGGTAGTTTCATTCCCTTTTCTTTCTTCTTTTTCTTTTTTGTTGTTGTAGATGGACCTTTATTTTACATATTTATTTGTATGCAGTGCTGAAGATTGAACCCAGTACCCCACACACACTAGGCAAGTGCTCTACCGGCCCTCATTCCCCTTTCTGACAAGTCTGTTTTGTACCTCTCCATAGTTCTGTTAATTAATTAACTTAGGAATTTATGTAGGTGTGTATTTATTTTTGGCACTAGGGATTGAGCCCAGGGAGTACGTTGGAAGCATATCCACTACCACCGACCTACTCCCCATCCCCTATCTTATATTCATGATATTTATTTTTCCCGTTTATTCTTTAAGCCCCTAAAGATCTCTCTTTGTGAAATTTCTTGAGATTGTTCTTACCATCTATTTTCCAGATTTTCCATAATACTTGAGTTTTATACAGGTATATTCAGGAGGTGAAATGTGTCAGAAGTTGAGATGAAGGGAGATAGAAGTGAAAGGATTGGCTGAGACTAGGAGGCAAGAAGGAGAAAAGGCAGGTTGAGTGTACTTAAAGCCACATGTTGGCAAAGATTGGCAATGTCTTCAGGTGCCACTTGCTGGCATCCCATCCTAGATTCCCCCTGGTTTATAATTCTTAAGGAAATAACATATCCTTGTAATGAGAGTAGAAAAACAACCACTTTCACCGTCTCATATTTACCTGTAGTTCTTTCCAGGTTCTGCTTCAGTTTTGTTTCCTTATTTCTTGCTCCCTTTTCCTCCATTTCTGCTTATAATTCCCTTTCATTCTTTTGATCCAGAGGTTTTCTTGAGTTAAAAGAGCACTCAAAATAATTTTTATAGTTTGATGAGTAGGTAAGAGTTATATTTTGTCTGAACTTGAATACCAATGAATACAGAATGACAAAAGAATTAGAAAAAGTGTTTTTTATTGATTTTTACTAAAATGAAATAATTTTTACTTTTAGTTTAAGATTATTTCAGAAGTTTGACAATTTCCGGATTCTTGTTTGCGGAGGAGATGGAAGTGTAGGTTGGGTTTTGTCAGAAATCGATAAGCTCAACTTGAATAAACAGGCAAGTGCTCATTCTTTTTCTTGCTGGTTGACATGACTGTACACTAACGTATTTTCCAGAGAGGGGCAGAAACGTAATGGTCCTTATTTCTCAACCTGTCTGAAATTCTCACTGTTGCACTCTCTCTTAGTGTCAGCTGGGAGTATTGCCCTTAGGAACAGGCAATGACCTGGCTCGAGTGCTTGGCTGGGGAGGTTCATATGATGATGACACTCAACTTCCTCAGATACTAGAGAAGCTGGAACGAGCCAGTACCAAAATGTTGGACAGGTAAGAGAAAATTCTCTACGAAACCTAGACTGAAAATGACACACAGAAATCACTTTTTTGTTTTGTTTTGTTTTGTTTTTGGAGCCAGGGATTGAACTCAGGGACACTCGGCCACTGAGCCACATCCCCAGCCCTATTCTGTATTTTATTTAGAGACAGGGTCTCACTGAGTTGCTTGGGGCCTCTCTAAGTTGCTGAGGCTGGCTTTGAACTCGCGATCCTCCTGACTCAGCCTCCCAAGTCGCTTGGATTACAGGCGTGCGCCACCACACCCGGCCAGAAATCACTTTTTGATCATTTAAATTTTTCCGACTCTACGCCCATGAAAGCAGAGACTTCTTGATCTTGTCCACCATTTGTTCCCTGAGATTGAGAACCAGGCCTGAACAGAGGAGACACTCAATAAAGATGTTTTCTGAGTGAATGAATTTTTTAAAAACTGAGGGGAAACACCCCTTCCCCACATCCCACTGAATCCATTGTTTAAAAGGTAGAAGAGTAGGTTGATACATAGGATGATAACTGCTTCTAACCAGTGTTCAGGTAGGAGAAGTAAAATAGTTAATTTGGTAGGCGGTGTTTTGGTGAGTATGAAAAGGAGGACCCTGTCGTCTTGGGGCTTCAGAAAAGGAAAGACATACTTTTTGTTTGTTAGAATATCTCTTCTTAATTTTACACATTATGAGCAAATTGATCCGACAAAGAACTGAATTTTAAAAAAAGATAAAGCATCCTGTCCCTGGGACAGGGAAGTGTTAGAAGACGGCTTTGAATGAAGGGCTTATCCCTGTGTTTATGCTGTCCCTACTCACATCTCTCAGCTGCTTTCTTTCCAAATGGCCCACATGTAAAACAGAAATCACAGTGTGCAGCAGAGTGTTGTGGAGGAGGTGTTTAGAATTTGAGTGTAGGGAATAACAGGATTCAGTAAGCAGCAATTACCCCACCCCCATGAGTAGAAGACAAATGTCAAAATATCATTATAGACTTGAGGTAGCATGAATCAAAACAACCTTGATAGGATTAGCCATCTGTGGAACTCTTCCCGAAAATAACAAATCTCATCAGGGAGCCACCAATCTAAAATGTAATTACTCTAAGATGAGCTATAACCAAATTAATTGTAACCTTGTCTTTCATAAGGTAATGCTGTAGTGCACGTGATTCTTTTGCTGACAGACTATTTGAAAAGAGAGCTGGACAGTAGAACATTTGTCTGTATTTATCCAAAATTGTACAAGAGACACTCCTTTAATTTGGCTGCATAAAGTCTAGGGTGGAGTTGGATTCAGTTTCCAATTCTTTAAAAAAACTGGAGGTTTTTCTTTCTTTCTTCTTTTTTTTTTTTTAAAGGAACCATGTGAGGTGATGGGTAAGTTAATTGACTTGATGTAAATCAAAACATCAAATTGTACACCTTAAGTATAGTTTTTTTTTTTTGGAACCAGGGATTGAACTCAGGGACACTCGGCCACTGAGCCACATCCCCAGCCCTACTTTGTATTTTATTTAGAGACAGGGTCTCACTGAGTTGCTAAGGGCCTTGCTAAATTGCTGAGGCTGGCTTTGAACTCGTGATCCTCCTGACTCAGCCTCCCAAGTGCTGGGATTACAGGCATGCGCCACCGCGCCCAGTTTAAATGTAGTTTTATTTGTCAGTTATACTTGGGAGGGGATTGGAAATAAAAAATAAAATCACCATTATTTATAAAAGAGCTTGGAGAGGTGATTTACTGAATAACTGTCCAATTCTGTGCTTTCCAAACAAGGAATGTTTTAAATGCTTTCTTTGTTAAAGGGTTAAGGAGCACTCCTGCTGCATCCTAGGAAATGTCGGCATTTCCTCTCCCCTGGATGTGTGCTTTTCCTTGGTATTCCAGAAATTCACTTCTTCATTAACTGAGAATAGCATCTCCCTAGTGAAACTCCTGCTTCATGCCAACAGGTCTAGGAACAGAAGGAAAAAAAATCAAAGGGGTCTCAAAAACCTAAGAACATTGTTATATTTTGTTCCTTTACCCCCCTAATTTACTCTTTGCAAAGATTTTTGAAAAAAAATCACTGTTTAATATTCCAAATCATACGTATCTATTCACTGCTACTTATAAATTTATAGGATAGATCAAAAAAGCATTATTATGACTGTTTTTTTAAAATGTAAAATTGAGGCTTCTGGAGACAATGGGAGTAAGAATAACTAATATTTTCTGTCTGCCAGTCATCTTAGTCCTCAATCATCACTGCTCCTAAAGAGAACCAACATTGTCCTCTTCATTTTCCTGGTAAAAAGAAGGTTTTTACATGATCAAAATCACATAGCTAGTGAGTGCTAGAACTTGCAGCTAGGAGTCCAGTCAATAGTTCCTAGGGTCTTTCTTCAACATTGCCATCTCCTGCCCTTAAGCTTGTAGTCAGCAGAGAAGTCCTAACTTTTCTGGCCTCTGACTCTACTAGGTGTCACCTCTGCCTGCCTCTTTCCTCTCTTGCTTCCACTTTCTCCTGCTTCGGCAATACCAACCATTTCCTATCTAGGAGGGAGTTACAGCAGCGAAGGTGTAGACATTGGATGGATTTCTTTCCCATTTCTTTAACTGTCCTTTGACCAAAGAAGTATTTCCAGCTACACAGAACTTGACCTTTATGTTTCCAATTGTTTTCTCTATTAGATGCTTGCAAACTTAATTGTTTTGCTTACTTGTATTATCCCTGTTTTCTGTGCTAGAATATACATTAGGAAAGCATTCTTTAATCTTGTGTTTTTAGACCCTGTCACTTTGAACTGTTCGATATTTATCTGTTGCTCAAATGGATGGATGGATGGTTGAGCGAATGAATGAATGGCTTTCAGTGTTCAAATATAAATTTCTTTATAATTTTCATGTTTAGAGTTGAATAGTAGCTTTAAATAACTACTCAGTTTATATATCGTAACACATAATATATGTCTATTGGGGGAGTTCCTGGGAATTCGGGTCTTTATGCAAAGACTTATTCTCATTAGTCGGAATGATACACCAACTCAGTTTAAATACCGGTCTTGGGATTTGCATCTAGGTTGTATCATTGACTTACATTTTTCTTAAGTGTCATGTATGTACTGCTTTTGTAATGCTTTGTTTCTTTGTAATATCTTCATCTCATATTTTATAGTCTACAGTAATGCCCTGGCCCAATTTTTTTTTTTCAGTTTTGAAAATTATTATTTTAGATAGAAGACTTGAATTACCCTAAGTTGATTGCTTTTCTCTAACACCAATGATTCAATGTTCGCTTTGAAATTAATATTTACAGTTAATTGAAATAAATTTGTTTGGGTTAAATATTATTTCTATTAGCATTTCTCTCTCAATTCCACGCTTACATCCATTCTTTCTTAAATTAAGAAGGGTATTCACTTAATTTTTGTTTCATTTATAAATATATCAGTTCCTTTGGCAAGAATGGTCAGGACTTGGAAATGCCCTGTTTTTCATAGGTAGTGTGCATTTATTTAATCTAGGACATTGTTTTGGAACTCTTGGTTGTGACTCACCAATAACTTGTAATCTGCTTAGTAAATTGCAGTAATCATTATTTTAAAAGTAGAATAGAAGAGAATAAAAAGTTGGAATGCATTACACCTAATGAAGAATGGGACATTTTGTTATAGTGGAACATTTCTTACTGTGGGCATGCTCTTAAAACATTTTGAAGCCACTAAGTGGAGAAATGGCAAAATGTGGAAATCATAAATATGAATCCAATATTTTATGATTACCAAAATTTCATCTCTCTCTCATTTTTTGGTTAAGATACAATAAAACCATCGCTCACAAATATGTGTATATGATAAGATAAGAACAGTTTAATTTTAAAGGAGTTTTGGACTAAAGATTTTCTCCCTTCAGGTGGAGTATCATGACTTATGAACTCAAATTGCCAGCAAAGGCTTCTCTACTTCCTGGACCTCCAGAAGCATCTGAAGAATTTTATGTAAGACTTAGCCTTTTACCTATTTATCATTTAAAATGGGGATTGACATCTTGGGAAAAAAGAGAAAACTTACTTGTAATGGTAGTGGGAGCATGCTTACTTCATCTTAACATTAATTTGGGGGACTATAGTCTCCTTGACTACTTTAGTTCTCTCCCTAGATTAAAGAATCCTAAAGATCTAGGTTAGACTCCTTCCAGGAGGAAGGTCCCTTTCTCAGGACTCAGTAGTTCTTCCTGGTTCTTCTACCTGCCTGCTTCCTTTTTTTAGCAAGAGAACTCCAGGGGGACCAGCTTCTAGTTGGCTTCCGCTCATCTTCTACCTTGTTTGTGAGCACCCGTTTGATAATCAAGTGTTAGCCCAGTTCCCTTACACAATCTCCAAACAGACCAGTACTCATGGCCAGAATATTGTATAATGATCCTACAGCATTGCCTGTTCTTTGAAGGGATCAAAAGACAGGGTTAAGCCTGTTGATCTAGAGAAAACCAAGGAATTAAGACAGGTTACTTCATTCCATCCTGCCACAGACCACAAGGGCCTGAAGTTTTTAGACAACATTTTAAAAGATTCAGCATTCTGATTAAATCTCAAAGCAGTGGAGATTTAAAACAGAACCTGAATTTCAGAGGATTATTCTCTGACTCATTAAGACCATTTGATCTATGACAGCTTATTTTTCTCTTCAGGAAGATTCATGTTTATTTTGCAAATGAAACCTTTGTTTTATCATTAAGAAAATTATGATCATGTCAAAACTCGGACAAGAGATGATAACTAGAAACATAGGGCTATTCCTTGGAGAAGCTAATTGTGTTTTAAAACATTTTCTGATATAAAAGTAGAAAACATTGTATCTAAAAAAAATTTAAATTGAAAATTATATGAAAAAGAAACTAAAAGTCTCTCAGTCCTACCACATTTCCAATAGCAGCTTTAGTTATCATATTATTCCATCCGCTATAACCATCAAATGCATTTTTATGGAAGCCATTCTTTTCTCAATATTTTTTTAAATGTTATTAATTTGCTTTCCAATAAGAGTAAAGGGGAAGTTCTTTTTGTTCTACCTACTTCAGAAATGTCTGTTTCCTAACACATAAAATAAAGGTAGATAATGGCCTTCTATTATTATTTATGTAAGCACACTTTAAATATAAGGAATATAGGAAATCTCTTACTTTTTTTGGTGCAAGTGGGCTTTGAATGAAGCTTCATCTTTTTAAATTTATTTTTTATTTTTAAATTTATTTTTATTTTTATTTTTTGTAGTACTAGCTCAGTTATATCCTCAGCCCTTTTAATTTTTTATTTTGAGATAGGGTCTCATTAAAAATTGCCCAGACTGACCTCTAGCTTGTGATCCTCCTGCTTCAGCCTCCCACTTCACTTTATAGCCCTGGGCCACCAAGCCCAGCTTTTTTTTAAAACGGATTTTCTTAACAAACAGCTAGTATCCTTTATTATTACAGATTAATTAAACATTCTGTCTGGCTCTGACCTAGGCCTGAACACCCTCTGGCTAACACCAAGAAAATACTTTATTATCTGTGATTTTTTTTTTTTTTTTTTACCTTGAAAACCAAAATAGACATAAGCTAGATAATCTGTCTCTGAACTCCTGAGCACTTCAATGACTGTGGGTATTAGACTGGTTACTCAGCTCACCTTTGTCTTGGGTTCCTTGACTCTAAAACAGAACAGTTAAAGGGATAAAAGTATACAGAGTACTTAACCTCAATGCCTGCTGCATGCGCATGCACACACACACTGTTAACTCTTATTCTTACCTTCCTGACCATGCTAAGTGACTTTTTTTTTTGGTTAATGAGTGACATCTATAATTTTATCCTTGGACATAAAACTTATTTTATTTTACTCTGAAAGAAGTGATTTTTTTCTTTGAATATCTTTAATGGATAACAACTTGGATTTTTTAAAGATGTAAATTGCAAATGTCATTAATTGGATGACAATAAATTAATTAACTGACATTAATTCTTAGTCAAGGGCGTTAGGGGTCATTTAAAATATTTTCCACCCTTTAGGGAAGAGAAGAAAGCTAATCACTAAAAACCACTTCCTTATTTTGTAGTTTTAGAAGATGTATTTCTGTTTTTCTGACCTCTAAAAATGCAGTTTCTGGCATTTAAGCCAGGAGATTAGTAAAGTGGATTTGTGGGTCAATACAGTATGTATGTAAGTTTGGAGTTCCTGCCCTCCCCTCTTTTCTTTGATGTAAAATAGCTTTTCTCTATGTGATCTGCTTTTGAAGAAGGCAAGATAGAAATTTAAAAGAATAACATCCTGAGTAGCTGCTGGTACACTTGACTATAAATTAGAACTGAGATTGCTTTGGTAAGAGGCTAGTCAGGAAGGTTTTTTTTTGGGGGGGGGTGCATTAACTGAATTTTTAGTTAAGTCTGGATAAGTTGATGCTGATTGGGAAAGAGCATTGAAAAGGTGTCTGAGTATGGCAGAAGAACATCAGGCCTGATTGAATAGAGCCTGTCATTTATACTGGAAAATTTTGAGCTGTGTGACCTGGAATATATTTGAGTCAAATATTTAAAGGAAGACTGTGAATGTGAGACTGTTTAAATATTGTTCATATTTTTATATATCAGAAAGATGTGGTCCTTCAACAGGATGTCAAAGTTTGAGTCAAATAGAAAAGGGGATAGAGGACACTTGGCATTTTTATTTTATTTTTTTACTTATTTAAGAGAAAGCTTTATTTACATGATTGATCACATCTACATGACTATATGACTGCAGGTTGCATTTTTAAAAAGTTTTTGTTGAATTATATCATATACATAGAAAGACATGCATATCATAGATAAATAGCTCGATAAATTTTTACAAACAAAACCAACCTATGTAATCAGCACCCAGATCCCAGGACAACATCCAAGTACCCCACAAATCCCCCTCATGGCGCTTTCGGTCACCACCCACACCTCCCATCTGTAACCACTCTCCCAACTTCTAACAACATAGATTGATTTAGTCTGTTTTTGTATTTATAAAATAGAGTCATGTGACACATTCCCTTCTGTCTCTGGATCCTTTGACTCAACATTATGTTTGTCAGATTCATCCACATTGTGGCATAGTTGATCATTGTCCCATAGTGTCCCATTCCACAGGTATGCTACAGTTCATTTTCCGCTCTACTATGAGTGAATGCTGCATGAACATTCTAGTCCATGTCTTCTGCTGAACACACACCTGTGTTTGTTTTGGTTGTAGAAGTTGGATCTCTGAGTCCTGTGGTATCATGCATACATTCAGCTTTAATGGATACTACCAAATAGATTTCTGGAGTGTTGGTGTCCATTTGCCCTCCTCTCAGGAGCCTATGAGAGTTCTGTAGCTCCACCATCCTGCCAACACCTGGTGGTTTCTACTTGTTGCTGTCTCCGTCTTCTTCTTTCCAGTAGGCATTTGGTGGTGGTGTGTTGTGGTCTTAGTTTGCATTTGCTGGATGGCCGATGAGGTTGAATACCTTTTCATCTGTTTATGGATCATCTATATGTTCTCCTATTTAGATTACTTTTGCCCATTTTAATTAGATTGCCTGGCTTTTAAGAATTCTAATATTTAGGTATTGAACTTTTTTTTTTTTTTCAATTTAAAGGCTTTTTTTATGAGTTTTTCTTTTCTTCCCCCCACTCCCCAGTACTGGGGATTGAACCCCGGGGTGCTTTACCTCTGAGCTACACTCGCAACCCTTTTTATTTTTTATTTGAAACAGGGACTCACTAAGTTGTTGAGACTGCCTTGAACTTTTGATCCTTCTACCTCAGCCTCCTGAGTTGCTGGGAATATAGGCATGTTGCCCCACTCCCAGTCTTTGATGGATTTTTCTGAAAATATACATTAAAGAATTCTTTTTGTCAGTTTTCTGACTAAGAGGTTGATGCCCTTGCTGTTTCCAATTGTGTTCTAGATGGTTTTGTTTTCTGTTTTTTCGTCTTTATCCCTTTATGTTTTATGTGAACACACAAATTTTCATATATTCAATATGTTACAATCAATTGCATTCATTATTGCATTCTTTTTCAGTCCAAAATGTCTCAAATTTAGCTAGGGAATTTCTTCTATGTTTATTTCTGTGTTCCTTGGACAGAATCCATTTACCTTTGGTAGTTATCCACTTTTATATTAGAAATACATATTGTGAGTATATTTTGTACCCCCCAGTATGGAATCTTTCATTATTCTTAGGAGCTCTGATTTCCCTATGGTATTTGGGGATCGTGATCTGAGCACTAGGCGTATTCATTGCTGTTGAGCTGTCATTACTTCCAGGAATTACAATAAATAGCTGTTTTTGAAAAAGAAAAAAGAAAAGAATTCCAGAAAATGAAAGCTTGTCACAGAAAGGAACTTTTTATCTATTTGGCATGACTCCTTTTTCATTCATTGTAGGAATTCCTGTGTTTCATTTGTGTCATGAATGGCTCTTTGGGAGGCAGTATTGACTGAGTTGTATAAATGCCACCAACAGTAATATAGCATAGGGCATCTTTCTTGTTTCAGATGACGATTTATGAAGACTCAGTTGCAGCTCATCTTACAAAAATCCTCAATTCCGATGAACAAACGGTGATCGTATCCTCTGCCAAGTGAGTTGTGGAGTTTGAGTCATGAAATAGTTACATGGTAAAAATTAAAGGAAAGTTGCTTCCTCCTGCTTATATAATTTTTAAAATTTTTTCTTTTCAAAAATATCTATGAAGTTGTTCACAAAATTAGTTGTACTGAATTGGATTTGATTTTTTAAAAAATCACTTTAGCATCTTATTTGGAGTGGAATATATTTAGAAAAATATATTTCTTTCTTAATTTGAGACACTTTTGTCAAAAAGTTGTAATAAGTGTTTAGAGGTTAATTACTGTGATGTCTATTTAAGGACGGTTTATGATTGATTATAGCATGAAAAGCACGTTTTGTTATAATTTCTTATTTCTAAAAACACTACTGCTTAGGAACTGTTTACATCAGTAAAAGGAAAACAATGATGAGATTTTTCAAAATGACATTTCTCAGAATGTTTAAATTGCATAATTATGTTTTAATTCAAAGTTATCAGATTTTAGTTAAGTTGATTCCGTACATGGAGCCAAAGCTACTTGATGTTATTATCCCAAATGCTGCCTGGCTGGAATTTAGAATTTAGTTTGGAAGCATCCTATACTGATGTCATGAGAACTGGAAAACTGACCAGAGGAAGGGGATGAAACCACCCCAAATTTTCAACTAATAAGCAAAAGAATGCTGAAGATTCTAGCTTAGCAGCAGGTATTACTATTATTCCAAAAGAGAGGAGACGAAGAATGGGTAGGAGAGAAAGGGAGTGGGAAAGAGGTAAAGGAAAAATACACTAATTTTAGTATCTCACATACTTTGCCGTGAAGAAGAAAGAGAAGATAAATATTAAAAAAACTTACTTGTGACAGAAGTACAAATGTAGTCAGAATTGCTTTTGATGAGATCTCCTGCAGAAACAGGAAATAGCCCTGAACAATAGGAAAAGAGTTAAATGGGTTAAGGCAGTGGAAGCAAGTGGTTGTCGTAGGCAGAGAAGGGCTGCAGACTGGTAGGCAGGACTGCTGGTTGATTTGTTAGTTTATTTAATGAATTTTATTGCTTTATGCTGAAATGTGTAAATTTCCAATTTGTCCCAGGCCTCAGCACTCCTTAATGCCTTTCTCTTTCTGGCCACAATTCATACACCTGTTTAGCCAGGTCCCTGTAGATATTTGACTTTGCCGCCATTGTCTCATGAATCCAATGCCTATTTATAGGACATTTCAGAGAACATGCTAGAAAAGATGGCAAGTTGAAAAGGAAGCTTTCGAAAGGTATAACAAATTATAAAGTAATGATTCCTTCTTTAATTCACTGTAGTTAAGTATTTTATCTGACTACCTTTTAGATGTTAGTATCTTTGTATTGACCTTCATGTGCTTGATGTGTTTGATCACTGCCTCATACACATTTTATGTATTTTTGATTAAATTGAGTTCAGGTCATTAAATTTGGACAGAAACAAACACAGCTGTCCCTTTCTCTTTCTTATCATTCTTTTTATTTTTAGTTTTTTTATTTTGGATGGAACCCAGAGTAACTTAACCACTGAGCTACATCCTCAACCCATTTTATTTTTTATTTTTATTTTTATTTTTTGGTACTGGGGATTGAACCCAGGGGCACTCCACCACTGAGCCATATCCCCAGCCCTATTTTGTATTTTATTTAGAGTCAGGGTCTCACTGAGTTGCTTAGGGCCTTGCTAAGTTGCTGAGGCTGACTTTGAACTCGTGATCCTCCTGCCTCAGCCTCCCAAGTGCTGGGATTACAGGCATGCGCCACTGCCCCGAGCCTCTTATGTTTTATTCTGAGACAGGGTCTCACTGCATTATGTAGGACCTTGCTAAGTTGCTAAGGCTGGCTTTGAATTTGTGATCCTCTTGCCCCAGCTTCCTGAGCCACTGGGACTACAGGCATGTGCCACCGTGCCTGGCTCTTTCTCTCATTCTTTATCTTAATACATCTGTAGTAAAACGTATCAGTAAAAACCTTTTTTCAAATAAAATCTTAAACAGAATTCCAATATAAAAAAATTAAAATTGTTTTGTTGGTGTTCATTGAATAGAATTAAATTATTAAAAGACATTTATGAAAAAGTAAGCAATAAGGTGATAGATGACAGTCTGATCTCATATTTGATGCAGTTTCTGATTATTTCTGTACCGAATTTGGACATTGTCTTTGATTAAATAAAAATGGCAGAAAAATCTTTAGTCCAAGTTTTGCACAAAAATGAGTCAATTCTGAAGTAAATGTTAATATTATTTGTCTCTGATGTTTCTAATAATTGTTTGGCATTTAAAATATGTGCATTATTTCTAAATGAAATTTGAAACAAACATTTATGTAATTCTCAAAGAGAACAATTTGAAAATCATGGGTCAAATAAAATTGGGTCCTAGTTTTCAGTCACTCCTTCACTAGCCTTGGGATCTGTGTCTGTTTTCACCAGCGTAAAAATGGAAGGAATGACTATTGTTATTCCTTTGTGGAACTCTTAGAAGAATTAGGTTGAGTAATAAATATAGAGCATGTAAACTATAGAGTGCTAAAAATATACTAAATTATAGTGTCATAATATACTAAATTATGGTATCATCACCTCATTTCCCTCATTACATTTCAAATGCTTTCTGACCTTAGTCTGGCTCTTGGGCTAGGCTGTGCTCCTAGCCTGAGCTTTGGGTTTCTCTCCAAACAGCTCTTTTGCCTTTAAATAATTCTGTTTCCACCCTGGTCCCCTCTTGTCACCCTTCTGTGCTCAGAGGCCTGCTACTGACCTGCTGTTACAACCCCCGATTAAAACTGACTAGATTTGCTGTAAAGAGTTCAAGAAGGAAAAGTGAGGACAACATGGTATAACTTTATACCAGTTAATATAACATGTTTTTCACTTTGTTTTTTAATGGACATTTTCAAACATGCGTAAAAGCTTAGAGACAAGAATGATAATTTCCCACCACACCCATCACTCAGCTCCAGTGTTTATCAGCATTTTGCCATCTAGTTTATTCTGTTTTGCTTTAGTATCTCTAAGCAAATATGAGAAATCACTTTATTCTATTTTTATTATATGTACATATAATCTTTTTAAAAAATCCAATAAATTCAGTAATTTTCTATACCATCAGCGTTACTCAATCCATTTTCCATTTCCCCCAGTTATCTCAAAATGTTTTTTTAAATAGGTGACTTCTTCAAGTTAAAAACCAAAGAAGGTTCACATATTTCATTTGCTTTACATGTTTCTGTAAGACTTTAGAAACCTATAATGGAGGCTGGAGATGTTTCTCAATGGTAGAGTGCTTGCTTAGCATGGATAAGGTCCTGCGTTTAACCTCAGTATTATAAAAAATTAAAATAAAATTTATAATGGTTCTTTCTGCTTATTTAAAAAAAATCCTCTTGAGGTGTGATATACAGAGAGTACCCAAACCACAAGGGTGCAATTCAATGATTACAAAAAATTCCTCACACACATGCACCCATATAACTACCACCAAGACAAAAATAAAGAATCCCTTCCTTTTAACTCCATGTATGTGTTGAATAAATGAGAAAGTGCATAAATGTTAAGGAAAATAACTTCTTTGTGTGCTTATAGTTATTTCATAAAACAGCTCTTTCTACTATTTTAAAATGTTTAAATGTTAATGGAAAAGCTATATTTCAATAATACAGTATGGTTTAGGTTAACTAATATAGGTGAACCCCAAACATTATTTCTTTTAGTTTGCCTGGGATTTTATCAATTCAGTACAGTTATAGGAGTTATCTTAGAATCAAAAGCTCTAATTAGTAACCATAATGCCATTTATTAATATAAATATAAAACAAAATTATTATATAAGAATCTTTACCTGCAGTATTAATGTGTTTTATTTTACTTTATTCTCCGTAGTTTTTAAACTTTACTAACTTTAACAGTAGGCATTACTTAGGGCTTTTTGCTCACTACTGAACCCTAATTATTAAAATGAATTTTTTTTTTTTTTTTTGAACCGGGGATGGAACTCAGGGGCACTCCACCACTGAGCCACATCCCCAGCCCTATTTTGTATTTTATTTAGAGACAGGGTCTCACTGAGTTGCTTAGGGCCTCACTGAGTTGCTTAGGGCCTCGCTAAGTTGCTGAGGCTGGCTTTGAACTCGTGATCCTCCTGTCTCAGCCTCCCGAGTTGCTTGGATTACAGGCATGCGCCACCATGCCCAGCTTAAAATGAATGTTTTTTTTAAAAAATGGAGTACAACTATCATTTTTCTGGTTGTACACAAAGTAAAATCATACAATTTGCCTATTCATACATATATATAGGGTAAAGAAGTTTGTCTCATTCTTTTATCTTTCCTTCCCTATCCCCTCCCCACCCCTCATTTTCCTCTATACAATCCATTTGGTCTACATAGGAAATTTTCAGAAAATGAGATAACTGACGAGAAAAAAATAACAGAATTGGAGTATTATCGTGGAATGGTAGAATTTAGATTGGACTCTAAGGATAATTGAGGTAAACTTCCATGCATGAATAGATGAAGTACAGAGTTATTAAGTATCTTTCTTCAAGTACATAGATAGCAAGGAATCTTTATATATTATTCATTAATATTTCTAAGTATCCTTTAGTATCTGATGGTAACATTTTATATTAGATGACAAAATTTTTAGGTCCTCATATGATTTCCCAGTCTGACAATCTGTGATTTTATATGTGTATCATGGGCATATTTATCTTAATATAGTATTTGAATATTTTATTGTCCCTTGCCCCTATTTAAAAAAAAATAAATAGAAAACTGATAAAGTACTAATACTAGTGAGAAGAATAGATTTCATAAAATAGAATTGAGGTAACGATGGAAATCATTAGGCATAGTCAATGTAGATTGTTGCCTGAAGTGAATATTTGATGCATAGATAACTCTGAAGAATGACAGAAAATTAAAGAAATAAAATGTTGGAAATATCTAAAGTTCTGACATTAAAGATATAAGCAGGGATTAATTTTTTTTTTTTTTTTTTTGTACCAGGGATTGAACTCAGAGACACTCAACCACTGAGCCACATTCCCAGCCCTTTTTTGTATTTTATTTAGAGATAGGGTCCCACTGAGTTGCTTAGAGCCTCACTGTTGCTAGGGCTGGCTTTAACTAAGGCTGACTTTGAACTTGTGATTCTCCTGCCTCAACTTCCTGAGCTGCTGGGCCTGGGATTCAAATTTTGTTGTTGCTCTTTAGGAAAATCAGTGTTTCACTTTCATTTATCTAATATTTACACTTTTTCTAGAGGACTTTATGTATTAAAATAGAAACCTGTGGGTATAATTGAAGAGTGTTTTCTGTGTTACTGTAGTAATAAACACGTCTTAAAACTCTTTTTCCCCAATTTGCAAACATTCAATTGATAGGACCTTGAAAATCATACTATTTTTAATTATGTTTTATTTTTATTTTAAAAAGTCTACAATCCAAACTGCAAATAGCCTATGTTTTTTCTGGAATATGGAACTTCTGTACCATAAGACCAAGCTTTTCTTCTGATTCTTCCCAGAATTTAGGTGACAAGCAGCCTTTAACCTTCCCTCATATTCCCCTTTCTCAACTCTCTTGGCACAAGGTTCACAGGCTCATAATGTGATGATCACAGGATCATCTTTTATTCCCTATCTGCCTTGGGAGTGTGGCACAGTTGAGGAAGGAGAACTCTGCTGCACCTTTCACTCCTAGACTAGAGGACTGGGGACACCTGTCCCTAGGAGTTAGTAAATAACCACAAAAGTAGCAATTATAATGTTCTGGCATATGCAGTTTCCCAAACCCATAAGAAAATTATATCAAGACAGTGTTATAGTAATGGCAAAACAAACCTCCATTTTGGAGTTAAACAAAGTGGTGAGACTGCCAGTGTTTCCTCTTCCACCAAGTGGCACAGCTTAGAGACATTGCCAGTAAAGCCCATAGAAGAAAGTCACGGTAGCCTGACAATGCTTTAAGAAATTTCATAAAAGTATTATACATCAACAAAGAAGAAAAAATCAATGTGAAGGACATGAAAGCATCTCTAGTAAATAGTAAGCTGGATTCTTTGTAGAATTTGAGTTAAAAAAACTGAACAAGGGGGCTGGGGTGTAGCTCAGTGGTAGAGCTCTTGTCTCACAATGCACAAAGTCCTGGGGTTGATCCCCAGCACTGGGAGGAAAAAAGTCAACCGAACAGATTGAAGTGGTTAAGACATTATCTTCTATCAAAGTGAATCTAGAAATGTTTGTCAAAAAACAATAAATGAAACAAGTTTTCTTAGGCATACTGCATTTATTTCCTAGATGACAAATGTGAAGATTTGGTATGTTTGTGTGGGCATATATATGTATGTCCTATAGCCATTGAATGGCTCAATTTCATAATATCTAAAAGCTTGCCCTTAAGGCCACTGATCTACTAGAGAAATTGTGAATTTAGTAGAAAAAAATGACTGATTTTTTTTTTCATTTTCTCTAAATTCCTCAATGTATAGCAATGATAGAAAGCAAACTATGCTTTTAAAATAATGTTCCCAACAGCGTAGATTCTTGTTAACCAAAAAAAAAAAAAAAAAAAAAAAAAAAAACCTAATCATGTACCATTCTGTTGGTGGTTGTTTTTAATTCAATACCATATCCAAAGGCTTTAGAAAGACAGATTTTGTTTGTCCAGGTTGTTTTTTCTTATAGTTTATTTCTATTGCAAAGAAACCAAATGTAATTAAAATAAGCAAGTAAACCATATATTGCCAACACTAACGAGACCTGAATTAAATTAGTCTTGTATATTATTGCATTGGTTATCTTAAGGGGGAAAAATGAATAGATTTACAGAGAATATAACTCAATTCAAGTGACAGATTGGTTTGCAACGTAATACACAACTTCTTTCCTCTGCAGGAAAAGTGTTGTGTCGAGATACCAAGGGTTGAATCGTAGGTGGACAGGGACAATACTCATCCTAGTTTGTTCAACACCACAGTTTCTATTATAAAAAACATAAGCTGTGGGAGATAATGCACTTTTAAAAAGATCTGAAAGTACTCTTTCTTGTGTGTGTGGGGGGGGCATGCTAGGGATTAAACCCCAGGCCTTGCACATGCTAAGCAAGCACTCTACCACTGAGCCACATCCCTAACCCTAAAAGTACTCTTCTTTAAGACCTTATTTGATAAAGGTGTGTTATACCCTTAACATTACTATAAATTATGGAGAATAAGGTTTATTAATGCATCCATTTCTCACAAGGTTTAGAGTTATTTAAGACAGTGTATAGTAGGTAGAAGTGTGGACTTATATACAGATTATCTGGATATTTTGACAATTTGCTTAATTGTGCTTATTTTTAAATGTGTTTATAAATCAGAGTAAACTTACTTAATTATATAATTTCTCCATTACTAACCCTACTAAGTTTACTGAATTGTACAATTTCTCTTCCTCAAAGGATACTATGTGAAACTGTAAAGGACTTCGTTTCCAAAGTAGAGAAGGCATATGACAGAACGTTGGAAAATGCAATTGTATCGGATGCCGTGGCCAGTAAAGTAAGGGGGACACGTCAGAGCATGAAAGTTATTTACTGACAATGTTAACATTGAATTGTGTTGTAAAGCTAAACTGAGTTGGGGGTTTCTTTGCCAAAACATCTAGAGAAAAATACTTTTGATTAGGTTATGAGAATTTAAAAAAATACTCTAATTTATGGTTACTTTATAATACAGCATTATTGTAAACCATCATGAAACCAAATTTTATAGTTCAAATTCCTCTCCCAGTGATTGACATCTTGCAGGGCCATGAAAGGCAATCAGGCCACAGGGGAGGATACTGCACAGCTGGCGTTCCAGTGGGTAGAGGAACAGTTTTCTGTTTCTTAGCTAACTTTGGCTGGTTCCATTTCTCTCCTCGCACAGGTCTTTGGATTCACTTGACCTTATTCTCTCCCAGAGTTCCATTTCTTGCACTGCCTTTTCCTTTATGGAGCCCACCCCTCTTCATGAGCATTCTGATGCTAAAATAACAATAGTTATTTGTTATAAAAGGCTTGGATACCTTGGGCTTGCAAAGGATTTCACTCTCTCAGATTTGTGCTGTAGATGAGAAGTTTAATTGGGTGGAAGGAAGAGAAAAGGGAAATAAACATGCATTTGAAAATTCAACCACTTTTTCTACTCTATGGGGCTTCAGAAAATGGGAACGCTTTCTTAGCCATATTTTTGTCTCTAAACTCGTTCTGCTGAACTCTGTGTCAGCATGGCACCAAAGACAAACAATGGAGAGGGAAAGGACTGGAAATTGTGTGGAAAGAAAAGGTCTCTTGGGGGTAGCATTAACACACATACTCCTAAATGTTTAATCTATTTTCCATCTCCACTAAAATTTAAAGTAGGTTCTTCCTGCATCAAAACATCTACAAAATAAAAGGTGATAGCCAGTTGAATTTTAGAGTTTTTCTCTCTAGTAATTAAACATTCAAAACATCTTACATAAAAAATTCTTACGTTTTTGTCTGCTGATGTTACTTCCATTTGAATTTCTCCCTCATTACCCTATTTTTGTTTTCTCAGTGTTCAGTCCTAAATGAGAAGCTTGAACAACTGCTACAAGTTTTGCACACGGATCACCAGCATGATCCTGTCCAATCCACTGTCAGCCCTGTCATCCTTGAAGAGGACGTTGTGGAATCCTCAAGTGAAGAATCCCTGTGTGAAAGCAAGGACCAGCTCTCAGATGACATTACAAAGCCTTCCTCACAGAGAGCCATCAAACCGAGGGAAATAATGTTGAGGGCAAACAGTTTAAAGAAAGCAGTGAGGCAAGTCATTGAAGAAGCTGGAAAAGGTACATGGTCACAAATTACCTTTGGAAGTTGGCAGCATCACTATTACATGTGTGACAGTTTTCATAATGGTCAGATTGGATGCACTTGGGGGGAAAATTATTTATTTATTTTGGAAAAAAAAAAGTTTTTAACACCACAGAAGATAAGTCTACTAAAAGGATATTTGTATTGGTCCTGTTTATTGTTTTGGTAATAAGGATCAGCATATTATTGATGTCTAACATAAAATCTCAGAAATAAATTAAGCTGAAACATTTCCATACTATCTTAAATAGAAGTCATTTAATTAACATTTCTAAAATTTTAAATGTTTCTCATTTAGCTGGAATATGTTGAATTCTTACAGAAAATAAAATCTGTAAACTACTTTGAAAATGTAGAAAATGTCTTCTGAACATTCATTTCCTTAAATGTTTGAATGTTGGTTTTAAAGCATATGTAAAGCTCTGCCTGTATTTTAATTTTTATATGAATATAATATATATACTTCTCTTAGAATTTTAGTAGTAGACTAAAAATTAATTAAAATTAATTTGAATATGATTAATGTTCAGAAACCATTTACATATTTATATGTTGTAACTTGTAATTGGACTTGTATTTCACTAAAGTTCTTACATATTTTTAATTCTGGTAAATATGGAATTTTAGCAACTTAATTTAGTTTTTATAATCTCTGGTACTTAAAGACATCACCCCAATTTATTTCTAAATAGTGTTTAGTTGTGAGTACAAAATTTTGTTTCACTTTTACTTTCCTAAGCATATCTTTAATGTGGGATGGGGTTTATTTTCATTATCCAAACATGTTTGTCTTCTTACTACTTAAAGTCATGGAAGATCAGATGGTTCATCCCTGTGAACCAGCTAATCAAGCGTCTGAGTGCAACATTACAGAAATAAGTGAATCTAATGACGATGATATCAAAGAATTGTTAACTGGTAAGAAAACAATAACATTACTTGAAATTAAATAATATGTGAATTTGCTTTTAATCATTTGCATTTTTATTTCTGAAAAGGCTTTTTGCAAGTTAAAGCTTAGATGTGAATGGTAAAATAATAAAGGTAATAGATTACTTAAATTGTTGCCAAATTCCTCTCTTATCATGTATACTAGAGATAAGCAAAGGATTACAGAACTAGAGATGATTAAATATCTTGCTTTTCTGAAGAAAAAGGGCAGAAACACCTATATCATTCAGCTTTAAACTATTTTAGCTCTTAGATTCCTTTGAGGATTGTAAGAAAGCTGCAGGCCCCACAAACACAACGTTACCCTTTAAATTATTTAGAGTCTCTTAACCTTCTAGATTGATAATCCTTGTCTCTAAATTAAGCTTTAAATCATAGCACATCTCCTTATAACCTTTTCTTTTATTTTGCCAGGGAATTAAAAATATTTACAATTTCTCTACCTTTCAGCTTTTAATTGAGGATGAATTTATACTTTATATATTGCAAAAGCAGAAAGTTTCTAATTTATTGGGATAATTCAAAATAGAAATTATAATAATAAAGATATAAAGATAATATACATACTAATACATAGTGCTCATGAAAGGTCAACATAATTATTTCAGAACCATTCACATTAAAAATTTTTTAAAATTTTCTTTATATATAAACTTGGCCATATTAACCTCTCTGTGGCTTTTTCATCTGTAAAATGAAGATGATAATATGTACCAATTTCATTGGGTTGTTGTGAAGGTTAAATAAGTTGCTGTATATAAAGTGCCCAGAATAATGTCTGGTACACAGTGCTTTATGAATATTTGCTGTCATTATTATTATTTATTTGTTATTGCTCTTGCTGCTAATTACTTTAACTTTGAAATGATATTCTTTAATTGTACTTAAACTATTTAGACTTTGAAATTTGACTTTCTGGACCTCTAATGTTGAAGATGCAACTCAGTACATACTCTAGAACTCTCTTTTTTTATGTTTTTTTTTTTAATTTACTTATTGATTCATTGAACACAAATGGAGTACAGCTATTGTTTCACTGGTTGTACACAAAGTAGAGTTACACCATCTGTGCGTTCATGCATGTACACAGGGCAATGGTATCTGTCACACATTCTGTTATTATTTTTACCCCCC
>JAJEJO010000208.1:420454-480744 GCA_020662805.1 Glaucomys volans
AGGTCTGGTATTGTGAAACCCCCTGCTTCGCTCTTCTTGCTAAGGATTGCTTTAGCAATTCTGGGTCTCTTATTCCTCCAAATGAATTTCATGATTGCTTGCTCTATTTCTATGAGGTCCGTCATTGGGATTTTAATTGGAATTGCATTGAATTTGTATAGCATTTTTGGAAGTATGGCCATTTTGACAATATTAATTCTGCCTATCCAAGAACATGGGAGATCTTTCCATCTTCTCAGATGCTCTTTAACTTCTTTCTTTAGTGTTCTGTAGTTCTCATTGTTGAGGTCTTTCACATCTTTTGTTAGATTGATTCCCAAGTATTTTATTTTTTTTGAGGTTAATGTGAATTGGGGTAGTTTTCCTAATTTCTCTCTCAGAGGATGCATCACTTACAAATAAAAATGCATTAGATTTATGAGCACTAATTTTATATCCTGCTACTTTACTGAATTCATTTATGAGTTCCAGAAGTTTTCTGGTGGAATTCTTAAGGTCTTCTAAATAGAGAATCATGTCATCAGCAAATAGGGATAGTTTGATCTCTTCTTTTCCTCTAGAACTCTCTTGACCAAGGATCACTCAGTTCTAGTATATTCTTCTCTTATGATTGGCTGTAATTGTATACTTGGCTTTAAGCTTTCTATTTTCTCTCTTAAATTTCGACCCATGATGACAGATGTTTTTAGATTTATGTATGATGAAGTTGATCGTGACAACCACTGGCATTTGTGTAATGCTTTGTGATTGTTTTATAAAGAGATTTTATACTTCATTTCTCACTGTATTGGAGATGAATCTGCCTTCTGGAGCCATTCTTCTTTCATGTGGTAGCTCTTAAATGATATTGAAAATAGCTTTTATGCCACCATGTCCCCTTGTCACATCTTATGTCTCCTCTTACAAAGGAGCTGTGCTAAATTTTTCTTCCAGGTTTTAACTTAATAATTTCAATCCTCTTGTTTTTCTGGTTATATCCCATTTGGTGAGGGTTCATCTTAACCTGTGATGCAGAGAAGTTCTTTGTGTATTTTCTATAAAGTAATAATAGCACATTATACTCCAACACTACTAACTGCACTCTTTGGTGTTTGCAAAGATTACTGATTTTTTTTTCTTCTCAAAATTAGAGTAGTTTACACTCATTCTGATTTTGGATCTATAATTTCATCCTCTCAAAATGTTTTGAAGGTCAATTCTGTCATCTCCTGTTTTCTTCATCTGTGAATTTGATAAGCAGGCTGTAGATATTTTCATCTATTAAAAAGTGTCAACTCAAACCAGGCTGGCAATGGCATCTTAGCAGTCTGCTGCTTGATAATTTCCCCCAAGATAATGTTTGTCTTGGAGGATTGGTTTGTTAACAGTCATGAGTGGTTTTCCAGCCAGCCGTCATCCCCCCTTTTCATCCCCTCATAAACTCAACATTTTCATTGTACTTAAAGCAAACTAAAAAGTACACAGTATAGTGCTATAGATATCAGTATTGAAATAGACATAAATTTAGAAAAGTCTTTAATGTTGCAGTATTTGATCTTAATTTTGCTAGTAATCCAACTCACTGGAAATTAGCCCAGTAGGAGAAGTGTTTTTGTATTCAGTAATCATTATCTTTGTTGAAGCACACTCATTGTGTCATTATTAAATTATGTAATAATTCGTACGTCTGAGATGTAAGAACTATATTGATATAACCAATGACATGCTTTATTTAAGAAGAACTATGAAACTCTAATTTAATTACCTACAGTGGAACATCAGTCTTAGTCATTAGTGCACTCTGCTCTCTATCAAAAATGAACATCAAAAAGTTTTTTTTATTAAAAATTAGACTCAGGAGTCCTGTCTGTTAAAAAAAAAAGTGAGTATTCTGTTACTTTTAGTACGGCTGGACTGTTTTGAATAGAATAGAGTGTACTATTAATATAGTTAGTTTGTAATTGGTCTGGGGAGAGTGAGGATAATTAAGTTTTAGAGTACTTTTAAATTGAATTTGCAGAATACTTTTTTTTTCCTTAAGGAAAAAATACCTACCAAAAGCCCCTAAATTAGTTAAACGTACCATTTGCTCTCCATTAAATTGCCTCAGTTTAGATAGAATTAAATCTTCCCTTTTGTTGTTTTCTTTGAGAGTAATTGTGTTTTGGAATAATTTTTAGAATGTTTTGAGCTCTTACAAGAATATAATAGAATCATTTGGGATAAAATCCATCATTTTGAATAAATAATTGAGAAATGCAGGAAAAGTATATTGATTTCATTTGAAACTACTATTTTTTCTTCCATTTTTAGAAGACAATGTTAACTTGTGTTTCATATATTAGCTCTGGGAATTAATTATGCTCATTCACCCAATATTTATGAGAAAACAGTTGTGTTGGTAGCATATTTAATAACACATATGTTCCATTTTCAAAATCATCCAACTTCAGATTTTCAACTTATCTTTAAGTATAGGTTGATCACATTTCAATTTATGAGTATTATTGACTTTTAATTATAGTAGATATCTATTTTCTACTGATCTCCATCTATTTAAGATCAGAGAACAAGACATCTACCTTGACAAATATCCTCTCTGTTTCAAGAAAATTAAAATAAAATGGTAAAAGAATAGGTAAATACAATTAATATTCTCAGTTCCACCAATTGATTTAACTCAATTATTTCATGTCTTGCTAAATTTTATGCCTTTACATTTTCTCTTTTTAATCTGGACTTTTTGCCAACAGTTAAAACTGCACTTCAGTCTCCAGATGCCAGGGCAGGTCGTGGCCATTGTCAACCTGATTCTGTCCTTGGTCCAGCTGTCACAGCCACCAAAGAAAATCTCCCTGTGCTCAATACCAGAATAATCTGCCCAGGTATTACAGATTCTGAAAAGTGGTGCATTTTTAAATTTTTCTATGAAGCTATGTAAATACTTTTTTCCCTGAACTATAGAAATGTGCTCTCAAAGGTAAATGTTCTTTTAGGAGAAAGTTTGTAGTATATATCAGTAGGAATACAGGTTCTTAGCTTCTTCTGTTTCTGGGACCTGTCCTGAGAAATTATAATTCACTAGTTTGAGGGAAGAACTCAGGAATATGTATTTCTTAAGCACTCAGTAAATCTGATTCTATATTTTATGACCTAAATACCTCAACAGTTTTCCTTTTAATTTGAAGCCACTAGTCTCTCTGTATACATTTTTAGCCTAGTGATAATTGCTTTGTTTTGAATATCTAAAACATCTGTTTCAGCCCTGATAAAATGAGGTGGCTTGGATTAAGCTAGAACTAGTAGAAATCAAATGACTGTAGGTAAGAAATAGAGGAAAAATATATGTGTCTCAGAGGCCTCCTTAAATACCAGTTATTTGACTTAATAAAAATCCTTCAGCTTCATTCAGAGTAACTTGGAATCTAAGTTAGACCCTGAAAACCAATGTCAAACATGTTCTTTTAAAAGACAAATCATCATTCAGTAATCAAGTTGAAGACTTTAGTACCTCCCTTCTAATAGTGGGTAGAAGAACTAAATAGAAAATCAATAAGGAAATAGAATATTTTATACATAAAACAACGAGATCTGATAGATATCTAAAGAACACTCCACCTAACCACAGCAGACTACACATTCTTCTTAAGTATTTGTAGAACATTCTCAAGGATAGAGCACATACTAGGCTATAAAACATTTCTCAATAAAACTAAAAGGGTAAAAAACAAAACAAAACAAAACAAAACGAAAAGAGTTAAAATCACCCAAAGTATTTTCTCCTGCCACAATGGAACGAAAGCAGAAATCAGTAAAAGAATGAGATTTGGGAAATGCACAAATATGTGGAAAGAAAAAATTGCAGAGGAAATTTAGGGCAAATATTCTGAGATGAATGAAAACAAAAATATACCATACCAAAATTTGTTTGATATAGCTTAAACATACTTAGATTGAAACTTATAGCTGTATATACCTGGATTGAAAAAGTAGAAATATCTCAAAACAATAACCTTAATAACTTAGAAAAAGAAGAGGAAATGAAATCCAAAGCAAACAGGAGAAAGCAAGTAATAATGATTAGAATGGAAATAAACTAGAAAGGAGAAAAATCAGTACAGAAAATGAGCAAAACTTCAAGTTGGTTCTGTGATAAGTTCAATAAAATAGACATATCTTTAGCCAAGCCAAAGAAATAATGAGAGAAGATTCAAATAAGTAAAATCAAGAATCAAAGAGGAAACATATCTGTAGACCTTATAGTAATAGAAAGAATTATAATGGAAAACTATAAAATGGTACATGCCAACAAATTAGACAACCTAGCTAAAATGGTTAAACGCATAGAAACACACAAATGCTTATCAAAACTGATTCAAGATGAAATAGAAAATCTGACTAAACTCATAACAAGATAATGAATTACTCAGTAGTAATTGTTTAAAAAAAAAAAAAAAAAAACTTCCTACAAAAAAAAGCCCATGCTCAAATTGCATCACTGGTGAAGCCTACAAGATGTTTTCAAAAGAATAAACACCAGTCTTTGGTAAACTCTTCCAAAAAACAGAAGAGAAAGGAATATTTTCCAGTTCGTTCTATGAGACCCCTACCTTGATACCAAAAGCAAAGACATCCCAAGAAAATGCAGAGCAATATACTTTGTGAATATTGACACAAAAATTTGAGCAAAACACTAGCTAACTAAATCCAACAGCATATCAAAAGACTTACACACCATAAGCAAGTATTATTCCTTTAATGTGAGGTCGACTCATTATATGAAAATAAAAAATGTAATGAACCATATTAATGAAAGAAAGGGTGAAAACCACCTAGTCATTTCAATAGACTTGGAAAAAAACATTAAAAAAAATCCAACATGTATAACTAATTAGAACAAATTAAAAAAAAAAAACTAACACCCTCTCATAATAAAAATGCTTGAAAAACCAGGAAAAGAAGGGAACTTATTTATTGTGGTAAAGGGCATCCGTTATGTTTTGGATGTGAGGTGTCCCCCAAAAGCTCCTGCATTAATGCAGAAAAGTCCACATGTTAAATGATTAGATTATGACAGCTGTAACTTGATTGGTCCATCCTAGTTTAAATGGATGATTGGGTGGTAACTCTAGGCAGGTGGGATATGCCTGAAGAAGATGGATCACTGAGGGTGTACCCTGGAAGGGTTTGTCTTCTCTGCAGCCACTTCCTCCCTTTCTCTGGTTCTTGATCTGAGAAGCTTTTCACTGCTGAGTCCTTCTGCCATGATATCCTACCTTATTTCTGCTGAAAGCAATGGAGCTGGCAGTCTGCAATCAGGAGCCCTGAATAAAACTTTTGCTCCTTTAATTCATTCTTTTCAGGTATTTTGGTTACAGCAACAGAAGCTGACTAAAATAGCATCTATGTAAAATCCACAATGAACATCTTACTTAATTGGTGAAAGGCCTTCCCAAAGATCAGGAATAAGATAAAGATGTCTGCTCTTGCCACTGCCATTCAATATTGTACTGGAGATTCCAGCCTGGGCAGTTAGGCAAAATAAAAAGAATGAAGGGCATCCAGATTAAAAGGAAGAAGGAATACTATACATCTTCATAGATGGGAAGATCCTAAGGGATACACAATACACACACACACACACACACACACACGCATATACACACCAAACAATTAGAGCTAATAAATGAATATAACAGCCGGGCGCGGTGGCACACACCTGTAATCCCAGCACTTGGGAGGCTGAGGCAGGAGGATTGCGAGTTCAAAGCCAGCCTCAGCAACTTAGCGAGGCCCTAAGCAACTCACTGAGACCCTGTCTCTAAATAAAATACAAAATAGGGCTGGGGATGTGGCTCAGTGGTAGAGTGCCCCTGGGTTCAATCCCCAGTACCAAAAAAAAAAAAAAAAAACCAGTATAACAATATGAGGATAAAAATATCAATATGCAAAAATTGTGTTTCTATAATTACATTTTTACATACTATAAATGAGCAATCAATATGAAATTAAGAAAAATCCATTTACAGTTGCATCAGAAATAACACAATGCTTAGGAATAAATTTAACCAAGAAAATGAAAGACTCAAACACTGAAAGCTACAAAGCATTGGTGAAAGAATTTAAACTAACTAACTGGAATCACATCTGAGTTCATGTGTTGAAAGATTAAATGTTACTGAGATGGCAGTACTTCTCAAATTGCACTATAGGTTCCACACAATCCCTGTCAAAATCCCCACTTTGTTAAAATTGGCAAACCAATTTTAAAATTCATATGGAAATGTAAAAAGACCCAGAAAAGGCAAAATAATCTTAAATAAAGAACAATGTTGAAGGGGATACATTTCCCAATTTCAAAAAAAAAAAAATTACACTGTACTGGAATAAGTACAGTTATATAGACTGATGCAGTAGATCTGACAGTCCAAAAATAAATTCCTATATTATGTTTAATTTCAAGAAGTGTAGAAAGACAATTTATTGGAGAAAGAAAAGCCTTTTCCACCAGTGGTATTGGGAATAACTATATTTCTACATGTAAAGATGAAGTTGGACCCAAGAGCTAAACCTATAAATCTATTCTAAAGACAACAAAGGCATAAATGTTCATCACTTTGGATCAGGCAGTGGTTTCTTAGATATGATAAAGCACAAGTAGCAAAAGGAAAAGCTAATTCCAGTGATGCACCAAGCTAAGGCATGAGGGTCACAAGTTCAAGGCCAGCCTCAGCAATTTAGCGAGACCCTGTCTAAAAAGGGCTGAGGATGAAGTTAAGTGGTAGAGTAGTCCTGGGTTCAATCTGCAGAATTCAGGAAGGAGAAAGAAAAAAAAAATGTGATTCAAAGAACACTAACAAGAGAGTAAAATGAGAACTCAGGCATTTACAGATGCTATATCAAAGGTATTTTTATCTACAATATATAAGTAAACCTAAATATTCAACAATAATAGACAAATATTACAATATTAAAATGAAAGGGGTATCTGAATAGACAGTCTCCCAAAGAAGATATATGAATAACCAATGAGCACATGAGATGTTCAATGTGATTAGTCATCAGGGGAATGTAAGTAAATACCATTATCAGGTGTCCCTTTACCCCATTAAGGTAGCTATGATCAAAAAAAGACAGAAGAACAGGGAGTATAGCTCAGTGGTGGAGTATTTGCCTGGCATGTGCAAGGCCCTGGGTTCAATCCCCCACTCCTCAAAAGAACAAAAACAAACAACAACAACAACAAAAACAGACAATAATGAATATTGGCAAAAATATGAAGAAATTGAAATGTTTGTACATTGCTGGTAGGTGTGAAAAATGTCACAGCCATTTTGAAAAATAGTTTGGCAGTTCCTCCAAAAACCAAACATCAGATTAACATATAACCCAGCAATTCCACTGATATATACATACCCAAGAAAATTGAAAATACGTGTCTGCACACAAATTTGAACATGACTGTTTCTGATCACATTCACAATAGCCCCAAATTGGGAGCAAACAAATGTACCTTAGTTATTGAATAGATAACCAAAAAGGATTTAGACATTTTTTTTAAATGAACATGGCCAAATATTACATGATTCCATTTACATGACATGTGCATAACAGTCAAACTCATAGGTATACAAAGTTGAGTAGTGATGTCTAGGGGACTGGGAAGTGATGACTAAGGTATACTCTTTTGAGTACAATGAAAAAAATTCCAGAATTAGATAGCAGTGTTGTTTGTATGATTTTGTCTACATGCTACAAACAGCTAAATTACTTAAAAACCTCACAGAGTGAATTTTATGATGTACAGCATATTGAAAGAAAGAAAGATAAATCCAGAACATGCCTGACTCTGGCATAGAAGTCATGTTTTCATTCTTACAGGAATGCTGAACAGGAATGCTATGTGGTGGCTAACCTTGAGACATTTTAGAGAATATTTACACCTGCCTGTGGGGCATGAGAACTTCTCCAGGTTGTTCTTTACTCTCACCAGATTTGTTATTTTGTTTATCTGCTTGTTTAGACATAAAAGGAAAATGATATGATGAAGCATCACATAGAATATTCAAGACTATGAAATGAAATTTAAAACTTGTCCTGATAATTTGATAATCTGCTAAACATTACTAATTAAAATAATGAATAATAACATCCTCTGAGAAGAGCTCACTGTTGAGGGAAGGAAGGCTTGCTAAAGAAAGGACTTGTTTTTCTAATTTCCTAGTGTTGCTCCATTGTAATATATTTTTGTTCACCTTCTGTCCTTTCTCACTTACTCTCTTGGCCCGCGTTAGTTTGTCTTATCTGCAGACTTCCGTGTTTCCAACCTTGTATTAGGTTGAGTAGACCATAAAATTCATTAGCTTTGAATGCCATGAATTAGTGGAAAACATGTTGAAATAAATTTGGGGTTTTGCATATTCCGAGTTCAGGTAGGTACTTCATTTTTTTATATTCAATTCTATATTCCTCTAAAATTCATAAACACCTGCATTTAATATTTTACTACTTACTCTTGACAGTAACACTGTTTACCTTAATACATCTCTTAACACTTTAAGTATTATTATCATCTATACCTTGAGAATATGAAGGTGGTAACTCCATGACATTTTGGGCAATTCAGGCTTTATTGTAAATTCCTCATATACTTACTACATACTTTGCTATAATAAAGAAGTAATGTGGCCGGGTGCGGTGGCGCACGCTTGTAATCCCAGCACTTGGGAGGCTGAGGCAGAAGGATCGCAAGTTCAAAGGCAGTCTCAGCAACTTAGTGAGGCCCTAAGCAACTCAGTGAGACCCTGTCTCTAAATAAAATACAAAATAGGGCTGGGGATGTGGCTCAGTGGTGGAGTGCCCTGGGTTCAATCCCCAGTACCAAAAAATAAAATAAAATAAAATAAAATAAAATAAAATAAAATAAAATAAAAGAAGTAATGTGTATTTATTGAAGTTATAGAATTTCTGAGATGGTAAGAAACTGTCATGAAGACACTTTTGTTATTGTCCTTATCTTCTCAATTCTTTATGACAACATATAGCTACTTGGAAGTATCGAAGACCTCATATTCATAAATTTCATAGTTCTTAGTTAATAAGATGAATATTCATTGAAAAATCATACTCTAGGGGCAAGATACTTGAGATTAGGCATGAATGAACTGGTTCTTTCTCTGTTTCTCCTTAACATGTGATGCTTTATGTATTTCCTGTTTAGGTTTAAGAGCAGGACTCGCTGCCTCAATTGCTGGGAGTTCCATTATCAACAAAATGTTACTAGCAAATATTGATCCTTTTGGTGCGACACCATTTATTGACCCAGATATAGATTCATTGTAAGAAAATGTTTTTGCAATTATTTTGTTTTGGCTTTTCTTGTTTCTGTGGTATATGAATTGTAGCAGTCTAAATGTATCATGTTAATATGGCTCCACATACAAAAAGGGTGATCAGAAAATTTGTGAGTTGATAATGATGAGCACATTGAGCCCTGGGACATTCAGTGGTGTCTCTTGTCTGTCCCGAGGCAGGTCCCTTTCCCACCTGTTCTCTTTGAGAGCATACTCTGGCAGAGGAAGCACAGGTCTGCTTACTTCTTCCTGGAAACTTTCACTTAAGGGTGCCTTCACACCTGGGTTTCTGTTGTTCCCCTCCTCTCCTTTCTTCTCAGTCTTGCCAAATCTGTCACCTTTTCATTGCCAGCTTCTAGGTTTTCTTATTTGGGGAGCTTTTAGCCCATACTGACCTCTTCCCTTATCAAAATTCGTACATTTTGGGCGGCTCAAGATGTACTTCTTTTTATTTCCATTTTTAATTTGGCCTTTGTAATATCTCATTCCATAATGACATTCCTCAAAGAAAGTACCATATTTTGAACTTCCAAAAATATTTAGGATGGATTGAATCCTGTAGCTTTTTACATAAATATTTTCCCATTTTTAAGAATGAGAGGAGAAGGAACTTTCTAGTGCTTGAAAAAGAGGAGTATGGCCACCTAACTACCAGGCCCTTCCCTTAACTGTCTTCAGCCGTCTGTGTATGGAGAGATTTATGGAGAAGATAGAAGGACTGAGACTTTGTTAAATTTAATAGAAGACATATCATTACTCTGTTTCTGCTTTGCCTTGTCCTTTATATCACGTGTACCAAAAATTGTACACATGTACTATGTCTGTGCACATGGCATATATACAAGAAGTAACTCCTGCTAAGTTTACAATCTTCTGTAAGAATTAGAAGCTTCACTGACTTTAAGTGCTGTTTTGTGAACAAATTGTAATTGTTGTAATGAAGCTGAAATTGACATTTATGTACTTATTATCACAGAGATGGATATTCAGAAAAATGTGTCATGAACAATTACTTTGGGATTGGATTAGATGCAAAAATTTCATTAGAATTTAATAATAAGAGAGAGGAGCACCCTGAAAAATGCAGGTAATTTTGATAATAATGTTATTACATGAAGGCAGTTTTGCTTTAATTTCATTCATCTCTTTTGCTTGCTCTGCCTTCATGGAGTAAGATTTCCTGAGATCACCCATCAATGTTTATTTTTAGGAGCCGAACTAAAAACTTGATGTGGTATGGAGTCCTTGGGACCAGGGAATTATTACAGAGATCGTACAAGAATTTAGAACAAAGAGTTCAACTTGAGGTAAGTTCATGTTGAAGTAAAGACATTTTTCTACCCAGAGTTTCACAAATCCCTTAAAATAACATTTGTAGTAAATACGGTCTTTTAATTTAAATATATATTTATTTTTGTCCCGGTTATTTTTAATAGCAAGTCAATAAAAGAAAAAGATTTTGAGCATTTGGATTTTTTTTTCTTATTATTTTTTACTGATTTAAATCAGAGATTAAGGACAGTGAAAGTTATTTAGTTTCCTTTGGTGACAGGAAAAAGAAGGTTGGAGACGTGGCTCAGCAGAGTCTACTAGTGTTGTGAATTTTGTTTTCTTTTACCCTTGGTTCAGGCTCACTGTTTATGATGACAGGTATGTCTTTCCTATCTCGTATCCTTTTATAACCAGATATTTAAAAAATATATCATTTAGTTGATAGCAATTGATCCAGGTACCTTTTTAATCCACATTCCTGTGTTAACACTTAAAATAACAAGGCTTAAAATTCATTGATCAGAACATTGCAGACTTAAGGTTTGTATACATACATATGTATATGTATACATGTACATATTTTCTGTATGTATGATACACTTTAAAAAGCACTGTTTTGTGTTGGGGGGGCGTTTATCTTAACACTGGAATGTGAACTATGGAGGTGCCTGACTCAGTTGTCATCAACTGAACGTCATAGTGAAGATAAATACCTTCTACTCTAAAAATACCACTGTGCAATTAGCTGGTTTGATTATCACTTGTTAAATTAAGGTAGAGATTACCAGGTGAGAAGGTGCAATATCAGGAAGGATCACACTTTATAAAGGCTGTTTTTTACAGTTCCTTCATCTGATCCTGTGTCTTGTGTATTATAATCCTTTGTTTTCTAATTATGTCTCCAGTTGTCCACGCTTCATAAGAACAGGTAGGAAGTTGTGTTCATCTTTGTTTTCTCCAGCTCTTAGCACAGTGCCTAGCCTTGTCTTAAGGCATAAATGAACAGGTAAATGATAATTTAGTGTAATTTGGTAAGTAAGATGTTCCTCAATGGGCTTATTAAACTCCTTGTAAATTGAAACTATAACTCAAAAACGATAATACCCCTAACCTACCAAGCGTCATAGCTCAAGTTTGCCTACCTCAAGTGTTACATTAAACTACAGTTGGGCAAATCACATAGCACAAAGCCTGCTTTATATAAAGTGTTGATTATCTGATGCTATGTATTCAATACTGTAGTGAAGGGAGAAAACAGAATGATTGGGTATGCTTTTGCAAGCTGTTCTGTGACCAAGCCCTGTGACTGACCATCTTTAAAGTTTAAAGAATTATCTGGAATCGGAATGTCTAAAAATGTCTGGAAGAAACTCAGCTCTACAAACATGGATTTGTCATTTCAACTTGAGGTCCACATTTTTAACAAGATATCTTACTCTCATGCAGCTGCATTTTGAACTCCATTTAAAAAAGTTCTGAAACTGAGACCCTTTGACATTCTGGTGAAACTCTGGACCTCTTCTACAAAGGTTTTTGAAATGCATTTCAAAATACGTAGACTTTTGGAAGAAACCAATAATATTAAAATAAAGTAACAAAAATTTGGGGCGGTAGAGCAGGTACTGGAAATTGAACTCAAGGCACTCAACCACTGAGCCACATCCCAGCCCTATTTTGTATTTAATTTAGAGACAGGGTCTCACTGAGTTGCTTGATGCCTCTTTTGCTTTGACTGGCTTTGAACTCAGCATCCTGAGGCACTGGGATTATAGGTGTGTGCCACTGAGCCCGGCCAAAATATTTTTAAAATTGTTTTAAGAGTAATGTATGTGTTTCATTGCCACATCAAGTGTAAATCTAATGGCATGTCTACAAATACCATAATTTCAAAGAAATGATGAACATAAATATTATCTAAAACATTTGTAATAAACAAAAAAAATCTGTATTTGTATTGATGAAACCACAGATATTGCTAATGTCTGTTTGTTACCTACATTTATAACTGAGGACAATGCTGACTTTCAGAGGTTAGTGAGCATAAGCGTTTTATTTTTATCATCAAGTTAACAGTCCTTCTGAAGCTATCCATGGACCCTGGGTTCTGAACCTCAAGTTAAGATCCTTGATATAGAAATGTATGTTAAATGATAAAAGAAGAAACAAATTAGTAAACCAAGATATGTAAAAAAGTAAAATTAAAAAGTAGAGAATTCTTTGCCATAATTTAAAGTAAATGAAGCAACACAATTGTCCAAGAATAAAAGACCATGGAAGGCCTGTTGTCTACAAATTAATTTCCCTGATATGATGGTTCACTTGAGATAAAGGTAAAGAGATGTCCCCATCTTAGGAAATTCTTTCCAGAGAAATCCCTGCACCAGTGACAGTCCAGTATATTGTGGTATGGAAGGAGACTCCAATTTCACATCTCAACTTTGAATTTGTGTGGAAGAAAGACTTTGACCGTGGTTTCTCTGTCTACAGAACAAATGAAATAATGCTTCTGTGCAAATCACAATTCAGTGAGCTAAGGTACAAGAAATCACAGTGTAAATTGACAAGAATTCTACATGTGTAAATTGTTTCCCAAGTCATATCAATTTTTATTCTAATATACACCAAACTTTCAGAATCATTGAGGGAGATTTATAATCTTCTTTTCAATGATGGGAATGCCAAAAACATAGAGTAAAATCACAGTAACACATCTTGCTACTTTTAAATAGAGAAATTCCTAACATATAAATAGGAAAATCTCATTAAATTTTTAAACATTTTAATTAAGAATGGTGACTTTTTGCCTATACCTAACTTACATGTGTCAGCAATTTTTTCTATTTATTAACTGAAATAATGATTGCGTAATGTTCCAAATCCTTTAAATACTAAGATAAAGAAAAATAAATCACTTTTAAAAAACAATATCCATTTGTAAGCTATAATGAAATAGGTATTAGAGAATAAATATTTGTTTAATTCACATTTTTGGTTATTTTAACTATTTCCATGATCTGTTTGTACTTTGTAAAATCTAAATAAATTTGGTTTATTAGATAGAAATAGTGATTTTATCTTTGTTTAATTCACTTCACTAATAGTCATAACTACTGGTTAAATCATTTTATACTAATTGGATTTTGCCGAATTCTTTCTCTACTATCACATTTAATTGTAAAGCCAGGCCTGCAATCCCAGAGTCAGGAGGCTGAGGCAGGTGGATCATAAGTTCAAAGCCAGACTCAGCAATTTATCAAGGCCCTGTCTCAAAATAAAAAAAAAAAATTTTTTAAAGGGCTGGGGATGTAGCTCAGTGGTTAAGTGGCCTTGGATTCAATCTGGGTACTTTACTTGGTAGGTATTGTTGTTCAGTTCAGAGGAGAAACTTGCCTAAGATCAAACAGCTAATAACTGAAGGAGCCAACATTTCAAATTCACTGCTTTTGTTATAATAAAAAAAAAAAAGTGTAGTCATGACTACAGAAGGAAATTCACTGTCTTCCCATTATGTGCTCTAGATGCTTTCCTATACCTTATCTTTTTGGCCACACTAAGTGCTACAATTATTAACCCATGTATCAGTCAAAGAAAATGAAGCTCTGAAAGTTTAAAGGACTTACTCAAATACTCAGTGACATAATTCAAACCAAACTCAACACCTTTCCATTACCCTATATTGCCTGGTCAGAGTAACAGAATAGGATGGATAGATAGGTAGATAGATGTATATATATGTGTATGTATGTGTGTGTGTGTGTAAAAACATATATACACACATATAAATAAATATATACACACATATGCATGCATACATATACATACATACATACACATGCATACACACACACACACATATATCTGGAGACAGGTATGTGTGTGCCTGTGTGTATCTGGGGTTTTATGGCATTTTGCAGCATCATGAACCACAAATGGGAACGTGGAATGAATGGGATAATTATAAAAGGATATAATACTACTGAAGCGCTTCCTGAATATAAGAAACTTCAGTCATGTGATCTTAATTTGTCAAATCTGTGCTACTTGCTTGTGCTTTTCCTGTGAGACTTCATGAAATAGACATTAAGCACTGCACTTGGGATGTTTTGCTTAATGCATACATATTACATTTAGCAGTATACAAGGCACTTCCTTCTAAAAATGTTCTTTTTCCATATTATGCTTGCAAATAAAGTGCATCCATTTATGAAGACTGCTCTGAACAGTTTTAAAAATGCTTCTTTTATATTTTCAGAGATTGCATTTTTTTTCCATTTCCTTTAAGTTAGTCAATGATTGAAAACAGCTTTCTAAAGCACACAAAGATACCTGTTTAATGTATTGAATTTAGAAAAAGTTCATTATTCTACTAAGTAATTAATATTCATTTGACAAATATTTATTCAGTCCCAGCTATGTGCCAGGCATGGCCTTGGGGGCTGGGTTACAATGTGGACCTTTAAATATGAAATACTCAGCCTATCTAATAATTAACACTGTGTCTTCTAGAAAAGAAAAGAATTGTAAAAATCTCATATAGAGGTAAATAAAACATAAGCGGTCTCAATTATGCCAGTGGTTGAAAATGGATTCAGACTAGATTCTCATTTATCCTAAATGTTAAAGGCAATTTTGATTGGGCATTAAAATGTAATTTTTATGAAGTTAATAATTTTTAATATTAGTCTTATTTAATGGAGATAGAACATCTATTTTAAATATGACATCTGTAAGCTATTCTCTTTTTAAATAAAGCTTAAGCCAGCAGACTGACACAGGCCTATGTGTCAGGAGACTGAGGTGGGAAGGCGGCAAATTTGAGGCCAGTCTGGGAAAATAAGTGAGACCCTGTCTCAAAATAAAAATAAAATGAACTGTGTGTATACCTTGCTGGTATAATGCTCCCAAATTCAACCCCCAGTACCACACACACACACACACAAACATACACACACAATTTTGAAGAATTATAAAATAAAAAATACAGATTTGAATATCTTTCCATTAAATTAAATGTTCACTTAATTGCATTAGGTGGCTCTGTTTAAATACTGATTAAAAAATATTTTTTAGTTGTAGATGGACACAACACTTTATCTTATTTATTTATTTTTATGTGGTGCTGAGGATCAAACCCACTGTCTCACATATGCTAGGCAAGCACTCTACCACTGAGCCATAACCCCAGCCCGAATACTGATTAAATTATTCTGATCATAAAATGTATGTAATATAATTGCACTCATTTTCTTAAGTAACTTAAGATATCTTAATTTACACATAAAATTGTACATGTTAATAATGGGGCACCATGTTAAATTTTGGTACATGTACACATTGTATAATGTTCAAATCAGGGTAAGCATGTGGATCTCCTCAATCACATATCATTTCTTTGTGGTGAAAACATTCAGTTCCTTAACTGATCATCTCCTTCTTAATAGCTAAGCTTTAAGAATTAATAGAGTAAAGCAAACAACATTAATAAAGTTAATTTAAGAAACAACAATTTGTGAAAAGGTAACAATTCTATTTCTACTCAGTAAAATTTATTCACTTCATATATAATTACTTCACCAACCATATTCCTTTTGTTGTTCTTGTTTTAAGTGTTAATTTAATTTTCATTTAAGTGATTAATGAGAAGGCGAGGGGTGTCAGGTGCTTTCCAACAAGCATGTTTTTTGTTGGCTTTGGTTCTGACTCCTTGAAAAACTCAGCTTGGAGTTTAGCCGTCACCAGTTCCTTTTAGAGAGATGTCACTGAGCTGGGCTGGACCAGAGCCTGCCCTTAAAGAGCTGCTTTCAAAAGGATGCCTAAAGTACAGAGAAGACCATAAGTGAGAGTCTCCCAAGTGGGCTGAAAAAGATTCAAGGAAAGTACTGCCTGACTTGAGGGGAAAGAAGAGGGAGAACAATTTTTTCCAAATGCTCTTCTCTGTAGTAGTTTTTGTTTTAGTTATTTATATTTTCAAATTTTTTAAATTAAGAAGAAATAAGATAAATGCCTTTGTAATGAGTTGGAATGTATTTACAAGAGATCAAACATAACCAGCACACTGTTCCCTCGCCCTTTGTCTTTGATGTTTTACTATCCTCCAGACTAGTGGTGTTGCTCTTTAAGTCTAACCTCTAGGCTTTGTGCTTCGCAGTGCGACGGGCAGTATATTCCTCTCCCCAGTTTGCAAGGCATCGCGGTGTTGAACATCCCTAGCTATGCTGGAGGCACTAACTTCTGGGGTGGAACCAAAGAGGATGATGTAAGTAGCAAAATAGAAATGGAGTCTGTTACCTCAACAATGATCCAATTCCTGGAATATTTAAAGATGTGCTTTTTAATATTAATTTAATTTAATGTCAGAATGTTTTATACTGGGTAGGTGTAGGAGTAGAACAGATTTGTTTTAAGGTTTTATTTAGATTATCTTTCATGGATTTAGTCTAAAATTCCTTTTTCTGGGATGTAGGTAACACATTTTTTGGTAAATGCAAAGAAATCTACTTTGGGAAAGTAAATTTAGGATACAAAGAAGGAAAAATCTTGCTTCTTAATTTCATACCTGTATTAGTTTTCTATTGCTGCTGTAACAAATTAACACCAATTTAGTGAAAACACAGGTTTGTCATCTTACATTTCTTATGGTCAAAGTCTCCTTGAGCTAAAATCAAGGTGTTAGGGGGTGGCATGACTTCTGGAAGTGGTAGAGGAGAATGTTTCTTGTCCTTTCAGCTTTTAGAGGCTGCTCATGTTCCTCCCTCCGTCTTCTAAGCCAATAAAGCCAGGTTGAATCTTCCATTGCTTCACTCTGGTCTCCTTTTCTGCCTTTCCTCTTCTACTTTTCAGTGATTCTTGTGAGTACTTTGGACCAACCCAGAGCATCCAGGATAATTTCCCCATCTCAAGGTCCTTAACTGAGTTACATTTGCAAAATTAGTTTTGCCAAGTAAGGTAACACATTCACAGGTTTTGAGGATTAGGACATGGACATTTTCGGGGTGGAAAAGGGGTTGTTATAGCTTTCTGTACTTTTCCCTAAACTTATATTGTATCTATTACTTCTTTAGAAATATCAAGAGGGCTCATTTGGCCCTTTGAGGTATAAAGCTATTTTTGTTTGCTTTTTATACTTTCTTGTATTAAAAAAAGAAAAAAAAACAAAAGCTCACAAATGAGGTTGTTCTAAGAAGAATGAAAAAGGGGTTGGGGATGTGTACTAGTGGTAGAGCACTTGCCTAGCATGTGCGAGACCCGGAGTTCAATCCCTAGAATACATGCACTTGTGCATACAAAGAATGTAAAAGAGGGCACAATCACTGAAGTATACATAGAAATAAAAATAAGGTGTTACTATGATCTTTGAAAAATGAGAAAAATAAATGAGAAATCAAGAGATTAAGACAAATAAAACTGATGTGCCTTGAATACCCCTGGGTAGTCAGTCACAATGTTCTAAGAGCTTTGTATTCTTTAACTGAATACCCAGCCTGCAAGGCAAGTGCTCTACCACTGAGCTACATCCCCAGCCCAATACCCACACTTTTAATCTAAGTTTTACCAATGTAAAATGGAGGTAAATTTTCCACAGTTAGTAAACAGTAGAGTTGGGATTTAAATCTAGACAGTCTGGTCATAAAAATTATAAGAAATCATCAGTTATAAAGTTTGTTTCCTGATATTTTCAGTGAAAATTCTAAATTTGGATACTACTTTATTTTGATTTTTTTTAGAATTATAATTATTCATGACAAAGGAAAAGGGGATAAAAAGGGCAGTCATATAGTCTAAATTTAAATATTTTATATATATGTTTTAGTTGTTGGTGGACCTTTATTTCATTCATTTATTTATATGCAGTGCTGAAAATCAAACCTAATGCCTCACGCATGCTACGCAAGCACTCTACTACTGAGCAACAACCCCAGCCCCAAATTTAAATTAAGTAAATCAATTTTGTGAAAATGTATGTAACATAAAGGAAAAGTCAGTTAACATAAATTTTGCCACCTGAGGTTTCCATTTCCATAGTTTAATGCCCTAAAAAGTTATTAGATTAAGACAAAAGGCACAAGTGCATGTTGCTCATAATACCTTGAAAGATCTCCCTTAGAACAACCAAGTAAACTGTGTCATAATTTGCATGTTCATTAGGTTTAACCTGATGAAACTATTTTATATTTTGGGTTTCTTAGATTCTAAAAATGACAAATATTAGCTTAGTAAAAACTCTGAATTATATATGACTGATATTTGATACATTTATACCAAGATGAATCATTTAGAAATGCATTAGTCCAAACAGTGCTTTAGGTAGATGAGTCTTATATCCCTGTGGCTATTAAAACCCTGTTTAAAAATTATGTTTATTTTAAGCCATCTTCAGTGCTTTTTTTCCTTGGATTATAATTTTTAATGTTTACTTGCTTTTTACTATTTCTAAATATAGATAGATAGCAGGGTTTATATTGTTCAATGTCCCACTTTACCTAAACCTTCAGTGAAAATGATATGTTGTTTTTCCTTTCAGATATTTGCTGCACCATCATTTGATGACAAGATCCTAGAAGTTGTTGCAATATTTGATAGCATGCAAATGGCAGTTTCAAGGGTCATTAAGCTGCAGCATCATCGAATAGCCCAGGTTTGTTCTCTGTCAAACCTGACTGTACTTCTTGGGCCATGGGGTTGGGGGAAGCTATTCCTCAAGACAGCTGTTCTAAATATGCTTCTATATAATATTGACTTTCCTGTTACGTCTGTTCCTACTGTGTCATCCTAAGTGGTTTAGCATAGCATTCCATTCCACAGAATGGCCTAAACATCAAGCCTGAATGACTGCAGAGATTGATGGTGAATTTCTCAGGACGATTTATACTGTAAAACAACGTGTTTTATTTCAGTGCCGCACAGTAAAAATCACTATATTTGGTGATGAGGGAGTCCCAGTGCAGGTGGATGGCGAAGCATGGGTCCAGCCTCCGGGAATTATCAAAATTGTGCACAAAAACAGAGCTCAGATGCTAACAAGGGACAGGGTATGTAACAAAAAAATTCTTCTGGAATTAAACTGATTTTTAAAAATCCTAAATTGTCATGAAAAATATAAAATGGGAAATATTTAAATTCTCTGAAATCTGACATTTAAATCATTGTGATTTTAAATATGAACAATTATTTATTGTTTTGTTTTAAATTAAATATTTTTTAGAAAAACTTCAGTCTTATATAAAATTGAGCAAAAGTACAGAGAACCCTAATTCTGTTCCCACACCCTTCCTTCCTCCCATTACATACACATTTCCCTGTTATTAATATTTTGCATTAGCATGGCACTTTTGTTAAAATTGATGAGCTAATATTAATACATTATTAACTAAAGTCCTAGTTCACATTACTGTGTTGTCCACCTAGGAGTTTTGACATGCAGATAGTTTTACTGCCTAAAACCCCCTATCGTCCACCTAGCATCTCACCTCCCTTATTCCTGGCAACCTCTGATCTTTTTACTGTCTCCATTAATTTTGTCTTCCCTAGAGTATTTATTTTTAATTAGGGTCAATCTGAGTAATCTTAACAAATAAGATTGACAATATTCATGCTCTCTAGTAAAATAGTTAAGGTATTCAAATAGCAAAGTAAAGTAAAATGATAAAGATTGAAGCAGAAATTGAAGAAATAAACATTGAAGCATAAAGTATTTTCAGTGATGTTTTTATCCTCATCAATCACATTACTCTTTGTTGTGATACATTGGAAGACTTTAAAATGTCTTGTTTTATGTTTGTGGTTTATTTAATGAGGTGTCAGAGAAAAAGAAGGCATCGTTTCAAATATTTTTTTATACTGTCTAAACACACACCTGGGTCTCAGAGCTGTACACTAAACATTTATTGCGATACTACTTTTAAACAGGCCTTTGAAAGCACTCTAAAATCTTGGGAAGATAAACAGAAGTGTGACTCTGGTAAAACAGTTCTTCGAACCCATTTGTTCATCCAGCATGCCGTTGACCTGGCAACAGAAGAGGTGTCGCAGATGCAGCTGTGCTCCCAGGCTGCAGAAGAGCTTATTACTAGGTAGGGGGTTCTGAGGGCTTTCCAGATCTTGAGAACTCTAATCTTAGCAAGTTTTTGTTTGTTTGTTGTAGTTTTAGTTGCTTGCAGAATCAAAAAGGGATGCATTTGCTGTCTCATGTTTGCCTCTCTAATTGCTGCCCTCCTTTATCAAGTCCTCAGACTGGATATACTTCTGGAAGCATGATTAACTTACCCTGTCACATAATACTCTCTCCATTATCATTTCCTCTTTTACATATGATTTTCACACTATATTATGCACTTGCATATTACCTTACATATTTTTTATTTTAAAAATATTTTTAGATGTTTATTATTTCATTCATTTATTGATATGTGGTGCTAAGAATCAAACCCAGTGCTTCACACATGCCAGGCAAGCGCTCTACCACTGAGCCACAATCTCCCGGCCCTGCCTTATAATTACTAATTAAATGCTTATGGAATGTAAAGAGAAGCCCAAACATTAGTTCTATTTCCAAAAGAAAGTCAGGTGCAAAAAAGAAAGAGTCCTAGAACCAGTTTCTAAGAAGTATACTACAGATATTTAGAGACCACACATAAATTAATTTTGGTAGTAGAAAAGGAAGAGATAAGAAATAGGTTCTGAGTGTAAAACACATGAAAATCACTAGAACCAGAAGTGAGGATAACATTTACCCATCTCTGTTCTAATAAATTACCTATTCTCCATGGTTACTCAACATTATTGATTATAATGCTGAGGCTCATTTGTAGGTTCCTTTGTGCTTTGGATACCCAATTGCATGATCTTTAATAATTAAATTGTTCTTTTCTCCTGATTCAAGTGTATAGGACTTCTGGTATTTTTCTGTTCTTTCTAGATTGAAGATCTTACTCCTTGAAGATGTCAGAAGCAAAAAGCATTTGCCTAATCTTGCCTTCTTGCTCACCTGCAAACTCTGCATTATTTTCTAATAGCTGGTGAACCTTTCCTTCTTTCTTTTCTTTGCCTTGGTCCCTTCTAGGATTTTGCTTTCCAGGACTATTCTTAGAGGATTCTTTGACTACTTGAGGAGTATGGCACAACAGGCTTTGGAGTTAGGTGGACATAGGTCCTGACTCTATCACTTACTAGCTCCATACACATACTCAGTCTTTCTGAGCCTCAGTGTCTTCATCCATAAAGTAGAGAATACTAATCACAGCTATCCCTTAAGGTTGTGAACTTTAAATTAGATAATGCACTTAGTATACAGATTATAAATGTGTTCCCCTAATTTGTTTTATTTGAATTTTCAATGAGTAAAAGTTTCTACTCTATATTTGAGATTTCTCTCTCTTTCCAGTGATACTCCCCAATGAAGTATCATGCATTTTGTTAGAGTTTAAAATGTTCATCTCTGATTATGAACCTAACTTTTTACATAAAGAGTTTTAAGATATTTTGTTGCAGTGAAGTCTACACTATATAAATATGCCCCCTGCCCTCCATAATTAAGCAGCCATTTAAAACTTTTTTCCTGGTCTGGGGTTGTTGCTCCGTGGTAGAGTACTTGTCCAGCATGTGTGAGGCACTGGGTTTAATTCTTAGTACCACATAAAAAATACATAAATAAAATAAAGGTATTATGTCCATCTACAATTAAAAATAGTTTTAAAAAATAATAACAGCTTTTTTTCCTTGCTGATCTTCATAGGTTATTTTCTCCTACTACTTCTGTACTCCAAAAAGAAATGGAAAAAAAAAAAATCAGCAATGCCTTCAGAGTTTTTGCTCATTTGTTTTGTTTTTATTTTTAGGATTTGTGATGCAGCCACAATTCACTGTCTTCTGGAGCAAGAACTGGCCCATGCCGTGAATGCATGCTCACACGCACTGAATAAAGCCAACCTTGCAAGGTACCCGGAGGTGAGGATCTAATGGTAAATTCTCATTCCACGGATTCTTTTGGTATTACCCATGTGATCTGAATGCTGTAAAATATGCCACATCCTGTGAAAGAAAGTGATGTAGTCTGTATGACTGTCTACCAGAAGCTTTTGGGAAATTTGTGACCAAATTTTTTGTTGTCCTTTTCCTACCATGTTTTTCATTCCTGTCCTTCAGTTCTCCCCATTTTTTTCCATTTCACTTTCAGTCATTTGCCACCTTCCTTGAAGTCTTTCCCCTTTTAACTGCTATCTTTCCTTACTCCTTTCTTTACCTTCTCCCCTACACTTTAATAAAGGCCGAAATTAAAAATGATTGTGTGTTTTGTTAGAGATATTTGCTCACTTTTGAGATTGTGCACTGAAATTATTCCTACATCATTTTGTTTTACTGAATTTTAAGTTGATACTTCTGTAAAATTTTTAATGCAGAAGTTAATAACAGAGTAGATAGAACATAACTCTTGAATCATGGAATGTGGTACAATGGTATAGTATAGACAAAACTGATAGCATTATTCTTGTAATTATTTAATTGAAATTACTTAAATTAGCATTTAACTAAATGCTAGTTCTCAAGACTACAGTAAAAAGCAATTTGATTGGTACTACTGAAAGTGAGTCAGGAGATGGAAGTAGCTAGAGTTGACCCTTGAACAACAAAGGCTTGTTAAGGGTACCAACTCCCATACACAATCAATATTCTTTGCTTAATTTTTGACTCCCTAAAAGCTAACCTCTTAATAGCCTGCTGTTGACTTACACCAAAACCCAGTTCACACATATTTTGTATGTTACATGTATTTATATAGTTAAAAATATGCAAGAACCATGAGAGATCACATGATTGACGATTTACTGCTCAGGTGGAGATCATTAGTGTCTTGTGACATTTTAAATGGATATTATCAACACTAGAGCTTACTGCAATCGAAATAGGAAATGGCTATGAAATTATTATAGTAGGACAGTATTCCTAAAGTTAATTATAAAATTATAAAATTATGTTTTCATTTCCCCAACTGGGAATGGCATCATGTAAGGTTCATTTGCATATATTTTGATAGATTTAACTTTTTATTATAAATTCGTGCCTCTAGAATTTTGATAGAACTGTGATGTAAATTTAAATTACGAATAAATGCAATTTAAAGTGTTTACTTGATGATGGAATCCCAGTTTAATACAGAACTATGTGTCTTTGATATTTTTCTTTTCTAGAATCTTACAAGAGATACTGCCACTGAAATAGCCATCAATGTGAAGGCGCTATATAACGAAACAGAATCTTTGCTAGTTGGCAGGGTTCCTTTGGTAAGGAAAAGAAGTGATTGATAACATAACAATGGTGAAATAAATATCTGGGCCTTACCTTCATTAGGGAATGTGCATTCAGCAGATCCTAAGGCAAGAGCTGCCCTCTGGTCTCAATCCTTGGACCTTCTTTTTGCCAGGCTTTTGCCTTCCAGCAAATATAGTACTAAATTTTGGAGTTTTGATTCAGATTAAGGAAAGTAAATATTCCCCTTATAGATGTCATCATGTGTTTATAGCATCCTACTCTCACAGCTTTGAAAGGCTTGAGCTTTATAAAGTGTAGTAATCATTCCTTGGGTTCTCAGTTTTGTATAAAAGTAGAGGAAATCCTAGGTCTTATGCCCCAAATTAACATTTGAAATATTAATGACATGGTCCTTCAGATTTGCTTGAAGAGGACACTGTGTGTAAATGCAACATTTGAAGAACTAAATTTCAGGAAATATCCCTAGTTTAACTCAATTTGGTCCTGGAGGTCAAGTTTAGGCAAGGCTAAATCCGACACAGTCCACAGCCCTAAAGCATTGCATGCTAACCCAGTCAAGTCTTTCTTTAAAAAAACCTCACCATTCCCAAATGTTCTAGGATGTTGGATTTTGTCGCCACCTAGAGTTCGCTTGTGGCATTTTCACGTATGCTGTGGTCCCCTGTGGAATGCCTAGAGCATTAACTGTCTTTTCTTTCCTCAAACTATTCTAATTGATAGGTGGTGATGTCAAAACATTTTGTTTGATGGTAATTTCATCTCTGCTTGGGCAAATATACACTTAAAGTCATAGAAATCATTAAAGTCATAATACTTGTTCTAGTGGGCATATGAATGGGAGGTCCTTCAGATAGCCAAATTTCAATCATGCTTGAAATTTCTGTTCAATTGTGGGCCAAAAAAGGGCAACTCTTGGAGCATCCTTTACCCTGAGAAGCTTAAAGAGTGCATGAAAGCAGTGCCCTTTCTGTATCCTCCTTGCAGTACAGAAACACAGCTTGTGTGGGACAAGAGGTATGGCCTTCTCTACTATGGCCTTCCAGAAAAACTTAAGGAGAAACTTCAGTTATCACTTGTTAAAATCAATGGAGGGCTGGGGTTGTGGCTCAGTGGTAGGGCACTTGCCTCACATGTGTAAGGCACTGGGTTCAATTCTCAGTAACACATATAAATAAATGAATAAAATAAAGGTTCATCGATAACTAAAAAATTTTTTTTTTAAATCAATGGAAACATCTACTTGATTGTTTTTGGCACTACTACTGTTAAACAGAATCTTCTGCTTTTCTAAAATAAGTCCTATAGGCAATTCTATGGGTTGTGACTTTGGTTCCGGGTTCCAATTTTATATTGAGGATATATATTTTTCTGTTATTTGAATTACATTTAAGATAATTTCTGACAAGAACTAGAAGCATGATTTTGTCTTCAACCCCAAGAGGGTACTTTTGTGCTTTGTTAATATTTATCAATTGTATTATGTGAAATGGAAAGACACTCTCCCCCCCCCACACACGTTTAATTTTCTGTCATTGTCAAATATAAATATTTGATTTAAAATGTGTTCCAGTTAATTTTGCCAACACCCTTAACAATAGTGAAATCATAATAGTTGATGATATTTTAGAACAACTAAGGCTTATTCTTTGTTTTACTTTTAGAATGAAGAGGTAATAGCCATTTTATCAATTTTATAAAACCTATATCAAACTAAAATGAAAGTGGTAAATGTGACAATCTCCATATTTTTATTAATGACTAGAAAAGGTAGATACTTTTAAAAACCTAGGGGAAAAACAATGAAATAATGTCCACAACAAATAATAGCAATATTCTCTCTGAACTTTCAATTCTAAAAGTAAATGAGCCAATATATAGGTTCTTTACAGATTTAAAGTCATTTCTAAAAGTGCTGGTTAGCTGGAAGAGACCTTAGAAATAATGCCCCATTGTGCAGTTTCTGAAAGAGAAAAACTATGGCTCCTGAGAGCAATTACCTCTCCCTTGGTTGAACAGTTTATTAGTCACAAGGCCAGGACTAGAACCCAGTCAGTCGCCTTCCAGTTCTGGACATGGCAGTGTTTATTTCATCTTCAGTCATTTACAGAATCTGTCCATGCATTTCACTAAATGCTGTGCATTTCACTAACTGCTAGTGACTAGTTAAAGTTGCCAAATGTATCCAAACCCTATTCTAGATTATTAACCACTTAGCTTTTTGGTTTCACCCTTTTTTTACAGCTTTTCATCACACATTTTTCTTAAATTTATTTTTTTCTCTTAGACTCTTTCTTTTGGTTTCCAAGGAGATTTTTGTACATTTCTTTTCATGATAAGTTTATGACCAGTTAACAAAATATTATTTGTTCATGTGATGATCTGTGTTAATCAGAAAGATTTGTGGCACAAATCAGTAGAATAATGAAACAGCTCACTAGTGTAAGCATGAAAATGGGTAGATAGATGCTTGGAATGGAGGAAGGAGAAGGAAGGAAGGAGGAACAGAGAGGGAGGGAAAGGTTTACTTAGAAACACTAAAAGCAGAACTTTGTCATATTTTTAAAGTCAGGTTGGCTACACATGTCATCTTTGGGAATTAAGAATTAGAATCTATCCAGATATTTTAAAATGAAAATATAAAAGATTTGTTTTTTTTTAATATTCTCTTATTTTAAAATTAGCATAATAAATGAGGATGTTCACCTTCAAAACAAAATAGTTGTTCTCATTGAAGTTGGTCGCTGAGTGTTGTTTTGTTTTGCTTTTTAATCTGCTGGTGAATAGCAGTTGGAATCTCCACATGAAGAGCGGGTATCCCGTGCCTTACACTCTGTGGAGGTGGAGTTACGGAAATTAACAGAGATCCCCTGGCTTTATTATATCTTACACCCCAATGAAGATGAGGTATGTAAAATTCAGTCTGTTTCTTTATGATTATAGACTGGATGGCAGTAGAATCTGAGCTTATCTTTGAAAAAGGATATGTAGGGGAAAATAAATTTCAAACACTGTTCTCAAAAGTACTGCTCTTACGGGAGAAAAGGCATGTTTATGAACACAAGTATTATATGGGAATTTGATGAATTTTCATAAATACATTATACTATGAACTTTTTTGAAGAAATCACTGCTGTTCTACAATATGTAGTATTGATAACCTATTCCTATAGTCTCTCTGTTGAAAGTGGACTTTTCTTCTCTTAAGATTCTAAAACAATTCCTTTTTGCTCTGTTTGAACAGGAACCTCCTATGGATTGCACCAAAAGGAACAACAGAAGCACAGTATTTCGTATAGTGCCAAAGTTTAAAAAGGAAAAAGTTCAGAAGCAGAAGACAAGTTCTCAGCCTGGTAGGTGGTCCACATGATGTGAAAAAATAGCATATTAAGATGATGTCATTGAAGTGTTGAAAAGGTTTAGAGCCACGTAGTGATGAGCGTTGCCCTCACGAATGTACTAAGTATCATACTTTAAAATTGTTAAAATAGTGAATTTTACCATAAAAATCATATCACACCTCGATTATGTCTAAGTAGTTATGAAGCCTAGAAGAAAATGAAGTTGTTAACTTGCTTCTCCTTTGGTGGATGTCATTGTGTCTGTTCAGATGGGTCTTTATCTTTCTCAACAGCAATTCAAGATATCAGTGTGTAACTTGTTTTTCTTCTTCAGAGTCCAAAACTGAGATCACTCTGATAAATGGAACATAGAAACTTTCATTGACTCCTAAATAAAGTTGTTAAATGTATTTCTCCATCTAAAGTTATAACTTCTTTTCTCCTATTTTAAGGATACCATGTTAACCCCTTGATAATGACCATCTGCTGTGCTGCCTGCATTCTCAAGCAAAATTAAACCTTCTATGCTGCCATTCTAGCTCCTTTTCCACTTTCTCTTAAAGATGAAACTTACTGCTGTACTTAGTCTGAAGCACCTTCAGGTTCTGCACACATGAGAGCTGCCTTTCATATGCAAATCATCTTCATAAATCCTTAGCTTACAAGAATTTTATAAATTCTTCTGAGTTAGCTATCTCATTTTTTAAAAATGACATAAAACCCTACTTATGATATTCATAGAACAGCTATTGAAGGGCATTTAAAAACCAAATATAGCAAATAAATAGGCTTTTATTAAGCTAATCAATGTTGAATAAAATGTATGAGAATGATTAAACATACTGAAAAATAACGTGATCCAACTAATCTTAGAGAGCAGTACTGACAGTTTTTAAATGACATTAAATTGATTTAACAGCACATTTATTGCCATGATTATCAAGAGCAGTAGAGCAATAAAGGCAACACTTGAAGTCAGCAAGATCTTAAGCATAAAAGTATGTAAAATTGAGTATCCCATAACAGATTTTAAATTCTAATTAGCTTTTATAACTCATTTCTAACTATAACTGTTTTCATCCACTGTCTTAAGGAAATTATCAGAGCTTATTCAGACCTTGCACCACTGATCCTAATGATTTAAAATAAATGTTAATGTATATTGTGTGGCCTAGGTAGTTTTAATGAGAAAATTAAACAAAAGCTAAAGGCATGGGTGCATGGTAGCCAACGTCTTGTATAGTCAGACCCTCGTGTTGATTGATAAGTCTGTAACCTGCATGGGAAAAAAAAAAATGGAACTGTAGTTTTGTTGAACAACACCTTTGACCTTTCCTTTGCTAGCACTGCTGCTGCACTCTGTTTTGCATCTTCTTTGGCCAACCTTTGCTTTGTAATGCATTGAGCATGTAGAAATTAAGGGGGTTTTGCTCTTAACTTTGGTAGTTCAGAAATGGGGCACTGAGGAAGTTGCTGCTTGGCTGGATCTGCTCAATTTGGGAGAGTACAAAGAAATCTTCATCCGTCATGACATCAGAGGGGCTGAACTTTTGCATCTGGAAAGGCGAGATCTTAAGGTATTTCCTTTGTGCTACTCTTCTGCTCTTGAAATTTTTTCTTCCAAAGCAGAATTCTTTCTCCTGTGCCTCTTCTGTTATGTGCTTTCAGCTTAGCTTGTGTCATGCAAATGTGCAGTAATCTAACATTCCCTGTCCTGTGGTCTGAGGTCCTTTGTGTGCTTTCTAAATAAGAAGGTGTCAGCAATATTTTCTTGTCAAAATCATTCTGTATTATAGCTAACACTGCATGAGCTTAGTAATTTTGCTCTGCATCCATTGTTGTGAATTTCTGTGCTAATATTTCCAAATGGGTCATGTTTCCATCAGCTCATTGGATTGGATCAGCATGGAAGGGGCTAATTGTTGCTGGAAAAGATTTTAAAAATCTAATACAAGGTTAACAACTAAAGACAAAGCCTTTCTATTATAAGGAATTATATGAGAGACTTATAGAAATGGCTACTTAGAGTTGTATGATTTCGTTGTGATTCTAAAGGTTGCATCAAAATCTAGAACAATTAATTCAAACTTCCTTGAAGCAAAAATTATACATAGCTGTGCTAGAAAGCAGCTCAGAGCTTATTTGTTATTTGGGACAGGGAAGGAAAATCATTTATCCATGGTCTGCAGCAATTCCCTTTTCTTCTTTGGGTTGAGACTCAACAGTACAAATAACCTAGTAGCCTGTTTTGTCTAACTGTTAGGAGTAGGATTTTATCATGTTAACTTTTCTTGCCCCATACTGCCATTTAAAAATAAGTAACATTGTTAGAGCAATCCCTTTATCATAGACCAAGTTCTAGAATGCTTAGAATTATTGCAGTGAATTCCTAACACATCCACCAACTCTTATGCCTTTGTCTATGTAAGTAGGCAGAAATCTTTGAAGAGATAATGGCAGTGTAAAATATAGGTCTTTACTGAGTAGTCAGACGGCGGTTTAGCACATCAAAAGGTGAACACCATTTATACCTAAAACTCCTTAGCTGGAATAATAATGAAATACTAGGTAATTAACTTGATTGAGACATCTAATTCTAGAATAGAACAAAGTATACAATGGTAGAGTTAAAGCGAAGATTGACTTCAAAACTTGAAATGAGTGCACAAAAATAATGAATGTAGGGGATCTTTATATCCAGTACATTTGTATAGCTTCTGATGCATTTGTCAGGCTATGGTATTTATAGTGTAGCTGTTCTATGTATTGGAATTGTGACAGTTTCTCTAAGTGATATCTGTCCTCTAGAGGCCTGCATCTCATTGATCATAAAGCATTCAAAGAAAACTCTGTATGTATAAAAAAATACATATTTCAATAGATCTGTGTGTGTACTGTGTGCCATATAAATACATATATGCATATATGTTATACAAATACATATAAACACAGAGAAATGTACACACACAAAACTGAATGAAGCACATATTTACAGAATGACAAAACAAATCTCATACGTACACTGAGGAAAACTTGAGTGATAGGACCTGGTCGAGGAAAAAATAAGAGTAGAAAAGAAATGGTTAAGACTTATTTCAGTAAACTTTCTCTTTAGTTTTTCATGTTGTTGTTTTTTTTTTTTTTTTTTTTGGTACCGGAGATTAAACTCAGGGGCACTCGACCACTGAGCCACATCCCTAGCCCTATTTTATATTTTATTTAGAGACAGATTCTCACTGAGCTGCTGAGTGCCTCGCTTTTGCTGAGGCCAGCTTGCTAAGACTGGCTTTGAACTTGGGATCCTCCTGTCTCAGCCTCCTGAGCCACTGGGATTACAGGCATGCGCCACCTCACCCAACGCTGGTTTTTATTTTTAATGCAAATTATATTTTATATTCTTAAAACTTTTTATAAATTTGTGTTGACACTGTCCTTTTTAACTCTTTTGGTTGTGAAACAGTGTTGGGGGATGGGGAAAGGACATTTTTTACAGAAAGAGCCTTCTGTAACACAAAACCATGAAGCTTGACCAGTCTCCCCTGACATTCTGTGGTTGTGGCTATCAGAAAGAGCATAGAATAGCCTCTCAATGTTGGTGAAAGATTACCTTTCAGTGACTTTCCATTGCTCTGAGAATAAAGGTACATCTTTATGGAGGCCTTTGAGATTCTTCCTACTTACATGACCTCCTGCCTGTCTCTAATTCCTCACTGTGCCCCATCTACGTTGGCCTTATTTCTGTTGCTTAAAATTGCAAAATGCCTTCTTACCTTAGAGGTACCCTCTTTTGCTGTACTTCACCTGGCTAACTGCTACTGAGAGGCTGGCTTAAGCATTACTTTTTTTATCATTGAAACAACAAGAGATGGCAGTGTGACCATCTGAAGTTGGGGAAAGCAGGTAGGGATGTAGCTCGGTGGCAGCATGCTTCCCTATCATGCGCAAGACCCTAGGTTCACTCCCTAGTACTGCAAAAAATGAAAAAATAAATAATTAAAATAAAGCTGGGAAAGAGAAAACATTTCTAATGTGCTTTAGCAGATGAAGAAGCAAACTGTAATATTTTTCCTACTGGAACACAGTAGGAGAAAGTGAGGGATGTCAAAGAAAATAGTAAAGTGTTTGTTGTTTTGTTTGTTTGTTTTTTTTGCTTGGAAAATTGTGTATATGTATGGAAGGATAACTGAAAAAGCATGCTTTGGCAAAATTAGACCAATTCATCCAAAGAATGAAAAAGCCAATAGTAAAGAGTATGATAAAAATAAGTATACAGTCATATGTGACTAACAATATGACATGTGATATAAAGAAAGAAAAAATACAAGAAATGTTACAGCATAACTTTATCACAGCTTGGCTCCCAGGAGACATGAAAGTACTGGACTCCAACTGAAATAAAATATAGCTAAGAAGTTAATGTCACTCTGTTACAGTATGGAAAACATTGATCTCATTATACCAAAAGATTAACTTTGAAGAGAGTCTACCTAATTACACAGACATTTTTATTCTGGAGAATACAATGGTATAGGCCTTAAAATAAAATATTTAATATTTAAATATATTTTGTAAGTATATATCTGTGTTATCACAAAGTATAAAACATACTGAAATATTCTACTCAAATAAAAGAACCTAAATAAGATTATAACTGGATTTACATTCTAAATTTAGATAACAGGCACTGGTATCTTCCTGTAGGATTTGGCCTTGCTTTTAGGTCTGATCTTTATCACATACTCAGAACATGTATCGTCTCTTTATGACTAATTTTTGAATGTCCTGATGTCATATGAGAAAATATTTTTCTGGGTCAATTAAATATGATAAAAATGTCACCTTTTAATTGTCTCAAGCTTGAGAATAACAGTAGCTGAGAAAGAATATTTTCCAGAAGAATTCAAAATCACCAGTAGTGTTATTACAATGGATCTCAAAGAGCTCACGAAGTATAGGGAAAGAGCATGTATATGTATGTATAGACTTAAATGAGTTGGATCTACTCCATTTATAAGTTTAAAAATAATGCTATTAGGTTACAGAACAGGGTGGGCATTTGAAATTATCATTTTTTTCTGACAAGCAATCTCTAGTATCTTGTAATCCTGTTTTCAGTTGCTTTGTAAGTCATCTTTTCACTAATTTTCAAACATTTCATACTATTTTGTGAAGAGGTTGTTTGACCTCACACATTAGCAAACTGATTATATATTATAGAAACTAGGGTTTAGAGGCCTTAACTCTTGTAGTTTTGTGGATCCTGAATATTATGGGTCTCTTGATCTGTCTCATGCATTCTTGCAACAAGAATTTGCCACGTGCCTGCTATGTGCACACTAGTCATCCTCCATTCTTGAAAGATGAATAGTGAATTCTTGGCACTTATAGAAAGGTAGTCCTTTAAGAAAGGAGAATAATAATTCCAAGGATACAAAACCATTATTGTTTTGAGGGAAAGCATCAACCAAAATATACCTATGTTTAAGTAATTTTTTACACACATATACATTACAAAAAATAAAAGAATATTTGAATTAGATATTCTACTCAAATCAAAGACTCCCAATACAACTGCAAATGCATTCACATTCCAAATTTAGGTAGTGGGCACTACCTGTCTTCCTGTAGGATTAGGCCTTGCTGGAAAGTTTGATATTTTAACACAAGAGCTGGGTGTGATGGCATACACCTGTAGTCCTAGTACTTGGGAGGCTAAGGTGGGAGGATTGCTTGAACTTGGGAGTTCAAGATCAGCCTGAGCAATGTAACAAGACCTCAGCTCAAAAAAAAAAAAAAAGGCATAAGAAATGTATAGTTGCCTTACAACTATTAGAACTCATTGTGGATGTGCTGGTGTCCTACCTCATTTGCCCCAGAGATCCCCGAAGGGCCTATCTTGAAAAAAGAGGCGGTGGGGGTAGGGGAGAGAGAAAGAAAAAAAATGTATGTTTTGACACTTAAAGAACTACATAGAGAACTATATGATTTGTGAAAATACCACAGGTCAGAGGAGTTTGTATAGGATGTGATTTTTTTTTTTTTTTTTTTTTTTTTACTGGTTGGTAATTTTTCATTGTCAATTATTTTTGTTTCATTAACTTATTTTTCCAACTATCACTTCCTGAATCATTGAATATAAACTAAAATTGATGAACTGAATGCTAGTTATATTACTTGCTAGTTAAAATGTTTATCCACAGTTTTATCAATAAACTTCTTTTCTTTCTTCCTTTTTTGGTTCTTTCTTTCTACCTTTTTCCTTTTCTTTTCTTTTCTTTTTTAGGACCTGGGGATACCGAAAGTGGGCCATATGAAGCGAATTCTCCAGGGAATTAAAGAGCTTGGAAGGAACACTCCCCAGTCTGAGGTGTAATATCGGTGCTATTCCTTGGAAGAGAAGTAATTGCTACTTAATACAAAGTTCTTGGAAGCAATTGGCAGTTCTTGTAGTTTTCTGCATAGATAAGTAAGCACCACTGAAGCACCTCTATGGCTTGATATTTTGTTATGGATGAGACTTTTGATTTGTGGTATTAGAAAATATTTTTGTGCCAAAAATTACATTCCACAAAGCCATTTTCTTATTGTGCAAACCTGATATGTTCAAATATGCTCATAGTAGGAAAAAAGTGGAAGGCATCCAAGACGATTGCATTGTCTAAAAGGTGGAATTGCTACTCACTTACTTTCCTTAGATCTGGTCTGATAGAAGGTTCTTACTGTGCAACACATAACCGTATGTGGCTAAAACTTCTTGGGTTTCATTTGTGGAGGCATTGGCTTCTTCCTTTAAATTATTGGTTAGGAGATGAAGATATATATTAAGTTGTGTTTTGAATGTTAGATTGGTATCATTGCAGGTTCCCGGCATTCACTGGTCAAAGAATACAGTTAAACCAACCTATCAAATACTACAGATAATGCAGATCTTAATGCACGGTGTTCCTGCCTGAATTGTCTTTCTTTTTCTTGCATGTCATATTGTAACACTTTAATAGCTTTAATCTTAGTTTTAGTGGAATTTGATTTATGACTACCCAAGTCCCTTTTTGTTGGCTAAGGGCACTGCACTTTTCTGTTCTATAATGTGGAATTTTATATAAATATTCTATACCTAACATTTTGTGAACATGTGTCTGTGCCATAATCAACAAATGATATACATCTTATGCAAGCCAATTTTATTCTAATGTATCATATGTAAACCATAGGTATGCACATTAAGAAAATTCTTTGGCTATTTTTATAAACTTACATGCTGTTACCTAACAGAAATTATTACAACTTTCCAAAGCAAAATTTCCACATTTTGTTCCTATTTTTCCATTTCATTTTAATAATCATTTAATATTTTGTTTGAATTTATAACAGACTGTTGACATCTAGGAATTCTCCAAGGTCTCAACTGAGATTTGTATACTGATTGGTCACCCAGACTCACCCACTAGCTACAGTGACTTCTGACATGAACTTCCCACCAGAAGAAATTTAATTTTTTTCTTAAGGGCTTTACATTATCATTATTATTATTATTATTTTATTATTATCTCACATAATTCTTATAACCTATCAGGATGATACTATTTTCCTTTTTCTAAAGCACTATATGTTAGAGTTGCTCATTAGAAGTCCACATTACAGTTATCAAATATTTTTTAAAGCCAAAGACATACATACAAGAAGTCACAAAAATATCTTTAAATAAACTTTCTTTAACCTTTATATGCCAAGAAATTAAATAAATATTTTTAATGTTCTACATAAGAGAAGTAAACAGGGTACTGACCCAGTGATGACAGTTTTCTTAAAGTAGCCTGGGAGGTGCTCAATAGATATGCAAACACACTAATGTACATATACACATATGTGTGTATATATACCTACACACATATACATATATCTTGAGACATAGTATCATTGATATTTTCTAGACAATCATTGCCCAGTGTTTAAAGAGAAATAGTGATAGAGGAGCATTTGAAGTGAACTATTGTCAGGCGTATCATTTACCTCAAAGAAACTGAATCATTTGATAGTTTGTTCTTATTTATAACTTGGGCATTTAACTGGTAGTAAAGTCACAAAAGTTGGATATCTTAGAAATAAAAAGGAGGGCTGGGAACATAACTCAGTGGTAGAGCACTTCCTAGCATGTGTGAGGCTATGGGTTCAATCCCCATTGCTGCAAATAGATAAATAAACCCAGTGGGTTCCATGTCTGACTATATATTTTACCTAAGTTGTGGACAAATGGAAATTTTCCAAAGGGAATTTGTATCAAGTAGTTTAAAAGGGTAGTAATTAAATTTTAATTTTATCTGCTCCTGTGAAGCCAGAGTTCTCCTTTTCCAGTCCTCTTTGTAGTCCCCACCCAATATAATGTCCTTCTCCATGCATTTCCTCCCTTTGAAACTAAAATACCAGGTGCCAGATCCCAGAACTCTCCTGAGACCCCAAACCTGTTCCAGGTCTTAGGAAGGGGTGGGGTGGGAACTCTAGTATTAATAAAGTGTTACTATAAAATGTAAAAATCTTTACTGATTCCCGCCCCCACTCCCCAACCAAATACCTCTTTGCCACCAGAAAATATTCACAAGCTATTACATGTTCTGAATTTGAGTATGATGTAAAGGATTAAAGTTTTTCTTGTTGACAATCTTTTCACTTAGGTAACATTTTTTAATTTATTTAAAATCTCAGTTAATGGAGTCTTTAATTAACTAGAATTTTCCTACAAATGCCTCGTGAATGAGAGAAATCCTTTAGAATGACAGTTTGGATTTTTTATTTTTTTGTTGTGAAATGATAGCCATTTTCCCTGTAAGGTTGGTCTGCTTATCTGCATACGTCTGTGTAGGTCTCAGATGACTTCACTGACACCAGTTGCCAGCATGGCACCTTCAGAGCCTCCTTAAGCCCCTGTCAACATCACAGAGAAACCATATTTTTATCCCAGTTGAGGTTTAAAAACCAGCAAGTGGGAATTGCTTCTCCCTGGCATGGGATTACAGCCCGCAGAGTGCAGATGGCCTCTCTGCTTAGATCCATGCACACGCTGTGTGAGAAGCTCACCCCTGCACCCATGGCAGATGTAGTTGTCACTGCTCCTCCTAGTACGTAGGCTCTCCCACACCTGGATAATTAGGGCGTAGGTGGGGGAATCACAGTGCAAATCTACTTTCTTTCACTTTTACTTTCCTGAGAAAAATTGTTTTTTGTGAAGGAAAGGGACAGGGTCAGGCCTAAGTAAAATTTCAGACTTCTCAGTATTTCCCATTCATTGTCTCTCCATCTCTCTTTCTCAATTTCTTTCCTACTTTCTGGCTTTGCATTTCCCCATGCCTAATACAGTAATGGCTGCTCACATCCTCACTGCCTTCCACTGCCCTTTGCCAGTCAATTGCCCTGTTGCAAAATGACCTCTTTTATCTCTTATCACCATAGCAAAGTTTTCTTCTCAATCCTTATTCTTAACTCTGGTTCTAGATTGGTCCTCTCCACTCAGTGGGTTTATTTGAGTAGCTAAGGTGCAGCACAGGAGATTGGTTGACCAGCTCAGCTGAACTCTCTCCAGCCCCTCACTGTACTAAACGCCAGGAGCAATCCATATCTGCTTAGTTTGTTGCCTGTGGCATGTTCGTTTGTTCATGACAAGTCCCAAGGGACATTTCAGAAGACTATGTACTGAGATAAGTAAAGATTGGTCAGTCTCCTTCAACTTGTACATTTTCATTTTCTCTTATCATTAGATTACCCTGTTGCCATAGTTCATGCTTGAGGACACATAGTAGCACACACATTAAATGAATCATTAGGCATGGAAAAAAGATCAAAATGATTACAAGTAAAGTGAGTATGTTATTTATTCCCTCAAAGTAGGCATGTCTTGCTAGATTTGGATCTATTTTTCTTATGCCAAATCATCTTGATCTTCACATGGCTAATAATTCCTTAAAACATGCCTGAAAATAATATATTCTTGGCCCCAAATGCAAATTATTTAATACTAAAATAAAATCTTACCCAATGACTTATTGTCAGGAATCCTTCACTTAAAAATTTTTGCACATTGATAAAATTTAACAAAACATAACTGCCTAGAGGTTCTTTTTGTGTGTGTCTCTGATCCTTAATTTTTTAATGTTTTATTTGTTCATTTTAGATATACATGTAGAATGTATCCATAATATTTCAAAATACATTCTACTGCCTAGAGATCCTTTAACTACTTTTTATAAATAAAGATGGCACTCTTTTAGACTTCATGGGTTATTTTTGATAGGAATCAAAGGAGGACATATTCTTATAATCTATGACTTAGACAATTATAGGTGTTCCCTCTATACATTACTTCTAAAGTAAATAGTCTACTGTATTCAGCAGGGCTAGCAGCATAGTGAACTTTCATGCTGTTATGATATGAGTCATTTAATTAAACCATGAGAATAATACATCTTTCAACTTTGATGCTAAGGATCTTTCCCAGCCCCATCATCCCCACCTCAATGAACTAATCATACATTTTTCAGATGTAAGTTATATAGACAATGAAATTAGAGTTGTATAATACAAGTGGCAGTTTTAAAACATCAGTACAGAAAGAGGAAAGTGAGAAGTAGAAACTCCTCCAATAGGAACCGTTAGCTACTGGATTCTCCCTCCCTGGTGGCTCCCACTACTTGGCCGCCATACTTCTTCTCTCACTGCTCCACCCCAAGCTCCATGAAGCCTGGGTCTTGTGGGTCTCCAGGGAGACATCCCTTGACTGACTTTGATGTGACAGTCTCCATGTCACATCAGTAATAGGATGCCTCCCTAAGGAAGCAACCAAAACTTTTCAAAGGTGATGATTATTGGCTTCTACAATAAGCACAACATTGTTTTTATTATCTTTACTACTGTTTTCTCATTTTTCTCCAAGTTTTGTTTAGGGACATTTGTATCAGAAGAAAAGAAGTACAAAGGTTTATCATTATAGAGAAGAGAGATTAAAGACAGCTGGACTGTACCTATTTGTATAATTCTGTTATTTTCAGGAAAAGAAGTTTAACAGTAACTGAGACTGCATTAACTCAGTAACAATGTTTAAGATAAACTCCATATTACAGTATGTAAGTGAGCAATTCCCTTTATGTAACTAAGATATTCTATTTACATTATTTATATACTCTCTCCCATTTTTTTATGTATTTCCAAGTTTTAGTTGGAAAAATAAAAACCAAACCACTACTTAAAACTTTTTAAAGCTACACATAAAATATTTCATTTTAGCTACAAGTTATTCACTGTATAGGAATTTATAGTCTGGGTATTTCATAGTAACTGCATTTCAAGAGTAAATTAACCAAACCTAGCAGAACAGAGTTACTTTTAAAATGCATTAAAATAAAGGGGTTCATACTCAGTTAATAATGCTAATAAAGTAGGATAATGCAGTTAGATATACAAGCTAAAAAGGAAAAAGAATATATCTTGGGGCCCTTAATGTTTGATTGCACTATTGTTTCACACAACTTAGCCATATCTATTTCTATTTTCTAAGTATTGAACTAATATGTAGCTAAAGATTGCTTACAGTTCTGGTAACTGGTAACTCGTGCTGTGAAAGGTTTTGGTATTGTAACATTCCCAGTTTTGTGAGTTATATATTGTATATTGAAGATGACTAGTTAATTGGAGTAATATATTTATCTAGAGCTGGGGAAGTATGGTAATTATTTTCAAATCTTCAATAAGTTGTATTGAACTCTTTCTTTCTCTTATGCAAGATAAAAGTCTTACTTTTTTGTTAACATGTCTATTTATACAACAGGTTCCTCCTTTTACTGGTGTTATTTTCATATTAAAATGTTTCTTATCTTTTATACCAAAATAATTATCGTGCTGGTTATTCAAACTGCCAAGGTGTATTTTAGTTTGCAGGACTTTTGGCAGTCAAAATATTTAATAACAAACAAATATAAAAACTCTGTATATTTTGTGGCTTTAGGGGCAAGAATTTTACTTTTGAATTTCTGTATATGAGACAGTGCTGACGACAGCAATGTCAGTCATAGGCAGTATTACTTAGAACCATTGGAAGAAGGTTTTCACAAGTTGTATAAATCAGTGCATTTATTTATTATGTTGTGAAATGTAATCTTTATACAAAATGCATATTCTAGCTGTTTTCCTTTTTACTGCTGTTGCCTAGAGTGGAATAGCTCTGTTAATGATTTACTTATATACTTGAAGTACTCATTTCTGTCAAACAGATGCCCAATTTTTTTCTTGTAAAACTTTATATTCTTCACCATTGTAGATAAATGAATGGTTGAGACTTTGTTAAAAAATGATTTTCATATCTAAAATAAATATTAAAAAGGCATAATGCCAAAGGAAACGACCAATGTTAAGAATTTAATAGAGTCAAGGGATTCATTATGCTACAGTTTACCAATATATAACAGATCTTCAATGTCTAACTTTTTTTCCTGTGGTGAATTTTTAGTATTTGTTATAAAAGATTATACTGCCAATACAACATTTAAATGAACATTGAGATCTTGAATTCCCCAAAGTATCACATACCTCTAGCAGTCAGGTCTTTGTTTGTATGTAGGTATATATTTTTAACATGTTTGCTCTTGAGCTATTGATATATGAGCTATTTATAAATAGTTTTTGTCAAATAAGTAAATGGAGTTTTGAGTTTTGAATCATTTCTATTTAAATTAAATTATTTAAAAATCTAAATTTTAAAACATAATGGCACAACTTAACCACACAGAATAAAATCACCTGTTTTCAAGGAAGGGGGGAAAAAAAAAGACTCAATGTGAAGCCGTGTGGTATGCTAAAGAAATCACTTGAAATAACCCCTTAATTCCACTGTTTTATTCTGTTTTACAGTGGGCACAATAGATGAATTTTGAAATATTTAAGAATTTGTATTAGAAGATTAAGGAATTAGTTTATTATCATTTTTAATGACAGGGTTTTATATTAATTTTGTTGCACAAGCAATTATCAAAAGTGGGAAAATAAAATGTGTGAGAAACATTATATAGAAATTATAAGAGAAAGGAAATTGACTTGATAATTTGACAAAGATTTGGGAATAGTTTGAATATAGTTATTTTTCACCTTATAGAAGCACAAAGCACATATGAGGTATAAGGTATGGTGGGCATAATACCACAGAACAAAAAAATGGCACATTGATGATGCCTGAGACTGTATCTAGAGCTTGTAAAATTAGGTAGTGAATTCAGGGAGCCCATTTTACTGTTGAAATTTAGAATCAGTTAAGGAAGTAGTTAGGATGACTTATTGTTCAAGACATTTGATGTAGTCCACACAAGTGTTTATTACATGGGGCAGATGTCTGTGCTTTTCCAACTTAGTGAGAGACTGAGAGAAATTAGTCCGAAGGGCTTAGCTATTTCCTAATAAAAGAACACTGGTAAATGTGAATCAGACCTACACCGTGTAGACCAAAGAGATTCTCATGAGGTTGTTAAGCCTTGAAATTTGTTAGCAGTGATGTTTTCTCCTTTCATTTAAAAAAGTAGAAAATTATTAAAAGTTGTAATTTTTTTAAAGATCTAAATTCTGTAATTATAGAAATAGGAATACTGTTTGAGTTTACCTGATTCCATAACTGACTTCAGCACTGGGCCATCATGACCTTTTCTATAAGCTATATGTTTTGGTGCCTGTGTTTTCCCAATTAGAAATGCCATACGATATTGCCAATTATAAGTACTTGGTAATTTTTCTGCTTTAAAAGGAACTATGTAAAGTGTGAATCATACTTAAATTTGTCATTTCTTTTCCACTGTCATTTACATTTAAAGAGAGGCACATAACATGAAAATGAAAAGTCAAAATTGATACCCCTTGATGTGTCATTTAAACATGAAAGCAAAGGACTGGGCATGAAGGTTAGTAGTAGAGCACTTCCCTGGCATGCTTGGGTCCTGGATTCCATCCTCCGAATGTGAAAAATAAAAGTGAAAACAAAGTTAAATTAGTATCATCTGTGGGTTGTAGCCATTTTCATCTGTATGCTACAGGGTCATATTCATTTTAGGATAGGCTAACAACTCACTTCTAAAATCTTCAAAAATTTTGAGTAATTTCATTTTTTCTCTGTATTCCCCCAAACAACTGTTTTATACAGGTGAATATAATTTCTAAAAATTAAGATCTTCATATTTTTAATTCCCCAAGGAGAAAAATATCTTTAAACTAGTTTTTTTAAAAATGAAATATGACTCCTTACTTAGTTTTTCCCCTATAATGTCACTTCCTCAAGGGTAAGCCCAATCTGAAGGGTGCCTTTGATTCAGAGCATAGGTCACTGAGTACATTCTTAGACCATGGAATAGTATTTCCTCATGCAGCACATCTCTAAAACTTCCCATAGAGAAACTCAACCAGAGGTTGTCTTAATTGTTGCCATAATTGAAATCTGGGCATAATTAAGGTAAATAAATTAGAAATTCAAATGACCTGGTTAAAGTCATTAAATTAGTTATATATAAATGAATCCTGACTTTATTTTTGCATAACATTTGAATTCACTTACTCTCTGATTCTTGATCGGAATCTTTCTTTGCTAAATCTGGTATTTATTATAGCACAGTATGGCAACTTCGAACTCCTGTAACATTCTCCTCCCCTAGAAACGTGGAATTATGAGAGGATATAAGCTGTATGACACAAAGGAAAAGACTGAATTGGAGTTCCTCAGCATGGCATTTTGATCTGTCTTAATGACACAATAATTTTCATGACGACAGATCTCTAAATAATTATTCCAGAATGATTTGGTGACTGGAAGAAATTATTTCCTTGGAATTTGCTTTTTTTTCAAAGATCTGCTATGCAGATGACCTTAGTATAATTGAAATTAATTCTAATTAATTTTAATTAGAACCTGCCCTATTTGCAGATTTCAACTGTGTAGAGGTGTTTTAATACAACTAATGATGAGGATGGAAGCTGTGAACTTGAATAGTTCTTTTGTTTCCTTTCTTCCTCTTACTTGAAAAGCATTTGAAAGATGACACAGTTTTTATGGCAACATTTTGTAGGTTATGTTTTTCTGCCAAGAAACTCATAAACTAAAATATGGAGCAAAACTAATGCATAATCCTAATCTTGGTTTTGGATTGTGTAAGTAAAAGCATTTTATATATCATATTTTTTCATTATTTTGGCAATTGCATATTTCATTTTGACCATCTCAAAAGTTGAATTGGCGTTTTATTCTGTTTCTAATTAGTTAAAAAATAAATAAATAAAAATAATTAGTTGCAGTAAGGTGATAATTCTGTTGCCTTGGTTCAGGCCCTCATCAATACAAACCTTCACGTTTTTCTTTCCTGTGCTTTTGCCGTAATTTTTCAACAACCAGTTTTCCTAATTTTACTCTCTCCCACCAGAGGAGAAGACACAAATTTGCTTTGTTATCTCATTCCTAAAAATTCTTAAGTACCCTTTTCTTTATAGTATATCAACCTAACTCTTTAGCAAGATGGATAAGATACTCTGTGACTTTGCTTCTCCCCTAGCACCCTCGACCATCTTTTCTCTATTGACCTTTCATATTCCAGGAATTTGGAAACATTCACAATTTAGTGCTTTGGCATAATCCCATGTCATAGATCTAAGACTCAGTTCATATCTTTCTGTGAAGTTCTACCTGATGTCTCCAGGCAGGTATTTCATACATGCCCCATAGTATTTTGAAAGTTTTTATATTAAACAAACATCATATTTCAATTAGACGCACACCTACCTCTCCCCCTGAATTTTTCTATCTTAGTAGTTGCAGTGTCTAGCTAGCACGTAATTGAACTCTGATAAATGTTTTCAGATGAAGGAAATATGAAATCCAATGTCTCTATGTGTTCATACTTTCACAAATAAAACAGAACTCCCCGCAAATCCACAAGGTGAATACACTCATGAGTGTGCATGCACTCTGGACAAACCAAAAGGACATGAATAGGCAAAAGTGGTTGTTTTATGAAGGGTAACCACTTGTTGGCTGTACATCAGAAAGATCTACCTTCTGAAAATAAGGCTATGGTTTATCACATAAATGCCAAATTCTTTTTGTAACTCATAATTTATATGTCATAAAGATTATCTTTCTCTTGTACAGACATTAGGTATATATGAGCTTCATAAACACATTGATTACCTCACACAATAGAGACTTGAGAAGGAATAAAAAAACAATGAAGATGAAATGTTTTAATATATTTAACCAGGGAGATCTGTGTGATTTCAGATGTTAATAATGACTGCAATGTAAATGTAAGGTAGTTTTGTGACTATCATCACTCCTGGTAGAATCTAAAGACTAAAACCATTACATATGAGCCTGTTTTTCTTTTGTGACTTCTGAAAAGCTTTTCTGCCACATCCCCAAATAATGATAAGAGTTAACACAGAAAATGCTTTAATATTTTCTAAAATTAAATACTAGTCAAAATTTATTTAATTAAATGAAATGCTCTCTTCCTTCACTCACTAGATAGACATTTTTCTGCCGCTCTACACTTGGCACTCATTTAGATGCTAAGGATGCAAATAAAATGAGACATGGCTTCTGTCTGATAGAGTTCAAGTTTGTTTTCACAATTATTTAGAGTCTGTTTACGATATTAGAAGGGCATTCTCTTTTAAACCACGTTTCCCAAGTTATTTCAGAGAAGTATTTTTCAATGCCCCTCTGCCCCCCGCCAAAAAAAATCCTGACCAAATTGCATGTTATAAAGATGTAATCCCATTTTTATGCCCATGATTTTTGTATGTTCATATCAGCCACAAATAATTTTGACCATCTTTGTATGTGTTTCATCAGTGCTGTAGAACTGCAGGTGCTAAATGTGATCCAAGTGACTAAAATATTTGTAGAACATGCATTGAATTTCAGGTTCATTTTAGGAAGGCATGTATTAGTGACATGCACACCAAAATATCTAAGAGGCATACATTGTAAAACCTCAGGAGAAGAAAATGCTTTTCCATGGACATTAAAGGATCCATTTGAAGTTGTGAATTGATGTTTTCACCTAAGTTGATAGTGGGGAGAATAATAATATTTAACAGGTAGCAAGCGTACTTATCTACATGTTAAATATAGTACTACTAGTTTGTGTGTGCCACAAAACTCAGACATAGGTGAAGCAAAACAAAAATATTTTGAGTTATAAGATAATATCTTTGAATATTTATTGGGATTAGGTTATAGGGGTCCTTTAAGAGAAGAAAGAAATTGTATTTTTACTGTCAGGAAGTATGGAAAAAACCTTACTTATGTTTATCATATTTCACATTTTGATAAGCATATTTTAAGTCACTATTTCCAATCAGTATAAAATATCAACTGTTTTTATGTTCCCTACCAAAAGAAAATTCTTAATTGAATAACTTTTTAGTTTTGTAAAACATTTATAAAAGAAAGAGGCTCAGAAAGCTGGATACTTTGCCCTTCTTTCAGCACATTCATTTCACCTTTCAGTAAAAGGATTCAAATTATTTGCCTCCAATTTATCATCAGGTTGAAAATCTAGCAGTATAGTTCCTTCTGTTCCTTATATTGCAAAAGATAGTTTTAATTTAGCCTTACCATATTATTTCTAGGTAAAAATTTACAACATTTTTGTAGTCTGTTTTGAGACTAAGTACTTACATCTGAAAGATGCAGGTGATGTCTATTTGTTACACAGTGGGCTCTGTTTGCTGCAGAAAAGAGTGAAACTTTTAACTGCTTAGCACACTTGCCAGTGAAATATACCTGACAGAGCAGAGGTTATAACTTTGGCTCTTATTACTTTTCATAATGATAAGACAACGTGACTTTTGTTTGTTTACATGCTATTTACAATGGGATAATTTTTAAAATATATTACAACAATTGAGATATTTATTGCATACTATTTTAAAGATGTTTTATGTGTTTTCACCTTTGGAATATATTGTTACATTTCCTTGTACAGATAATTTGGGTGGCTTTGTTAATGTAGCTAGTAATTTTTATGACTACTAAGTGACCAGTTTTTGGTGCCTTTTATTGTGGGATGCATGATTATGTATTTATTGTACGGAAGTCACTGATATGTGTATTTTTGTACTTTGCTGAGAGTAATGATTGATCTTGATGTACATGAGGATGAGAAATGTCTCTCCCAAAGGGCACTACCTTGAGATCGTTCTTCTCAATAAAAGAATGCATTTGACGAGGGTGTGAATTTTATGTTCTTCCTAGAGGGAAATATTTTTATTTTCCTGCAAATATTTTACTGCAAGATTTACATGCAGTTGTAAGAAATAATATACAGTGATTCTTTGTACCATTTACTCGTTTTCCCTCAGTGGTAACCCATAGAACACTGTACAATACCAAACCAGGCTGGTCTTGACATTGATAAGATCAAGATGCTGAACAGAAGATGCCTTACCACTGACCTACATTCTCAGCCCTTTTTATTTTTTATTTGAGAAAGATCTTGCTGAGTTGCCAACGCTGTCTCCAACTTGGGACCCTCTTGTCTCCCCTCCTGATCTGCTTGGGTTACAAGCATGTGCCACCATGTCCAGCTTCATTTTTCCCTTTTATGAGCACACCTACCACCCTCCTATCCTCACCTACTTCTTAACCTTAGGCAATCACTTACTATCTCTATTTTTATAATTACATTATTTCAAATATATTAATGGAATTATATAGTATAATTTTTCACTCACCATAATTCCCTAGAGATTCATCTAAATCTTTGTACATGTCAGTAGTTTTTGTCTGGTTGACCAGTTAGGGTCTTTTCATTGCTGAGTAGTATTCCATCTCTTAGAATTCTTGATGGCAAAGATATGATCTAGTTTACCTTTGTAGTAATGAATCCTTGAAGTTCACCAAAAAATAGTTTTTAATAGCCTGACATGGGCTGGGATTGTAGCTCAGTGGTGGAGCACTTGCTTAGCATGTGTGAGGCACTGGGTTCAATCCTCAGCACCACGTATAAATAAATAAATTATAATAAAGGTTTGGGTCCATCTACAACTAAAAAAGTTGAAAAAAAGAAAAGAGCCTGATGTGCAAGTGTCTGCAGTGGCAATGATCTGTGAAGGGCACACAAAGTTTTATGTGCAGTGATCAAAAGATGCCAAGATGTATGTGGAACACAGAGCAAGGAGGTTGAAGAGCATCTTCCTGAATAAGTGACATTGTTGCATCTTAAGTAGATTGGGCAAAGTCCACATATCGGAAAGGCAGAAAGTACATTGCAAGAAAGGAAGCAAACCAGCAGAGAGGGTAAGGTAAGGTATAACTGTAACATAACAGGAGAGCAGGGAGAGACAGAAGATGGACCTGGAGTAGCTGAGGGCAAGAACTATGCTATCAGATTTGAGACCTGGACAGACCAGTGAGCTCTTTGGGCCAAGGACAGGGAGATCAGTTAGAAGGTATTGAAGAAGTCTAGGCAGGAACGGAGGAACTTTTGAAGGGCAGTTTTAGTGGAAATGAAAAGGAAGGAACAGATCTGACATATAGTTAGGTGTAAATGGCTTGAACTTGGAGATTGTGGATGAATCCCAGGTTTCTACTAACTGAAAAGGAAGTCAAGGTCAGATTCACATGACAGGTTTAAGGTGACTATAGGATGTCTATTGCATACATAATATCGAAGATAAGTATGAGAAGGAAATATAGATCTAAGGGTGATCCTCATATGGGTTGAAGCCACTCAGGATGAAGTTGTTCTGAAAGACCCTCAGGAACTCAGAAGAGAAATCTCACAGATCTGGGACTCAGACCTCAGAGGAGAGGGTATCCTGATGGTGTTTTGGGGAGTGCCAGAGGAAAGAGGTGGAGAACGGAACCAGCTGCCTCAGCCAGGATGAGAACTTACCCCGCTGGGACGCTGCTAACAACAGCAAAACAGGAAGAGCTGGGCCTTTCTCTTACTGCCATCCAGTCTCCCTCACGTCTCTGTTGGCAGAATGGGCAGGAAACCAGCTGGCAAAACATGCCACTTCGAGTGTCCCAACCCCAGCACCACAAAGCGGAGTATAAAAAGGTTATTTGGACCTGAGAGAAGAATTTAATAGGTGGCCACTAGGTTCCAAAGGAACAAAAAGCCCTCATTAGTTATATCATACACAATCTGTATCACATTCAAAGGACAGTGGGGTGAGAAGCTGTCCCGGGAGGAATAGTTGAGGGAATGGAGGCTTCTTAGCTTGGAAAAGAGCATTCAGGGTTGGGGAGTGGAGGTAGACCACAGGAAATAAGTGTTAGATCTATGTAAGATCTATGTCTTCAAGGGAGCTGGAGTTGTGTCTCAGTGGTAGAGCACTTGCCTGGCATGTGTGAGGCTCTGGGTTTGATCCTCAGCACCACATAAAGATCCATTGACAACTAAAATATTTTTAAAAAAACTGTCTTCAAATATTTAAGGGACTGTCATGACAAAGTGGGTTTGTATTCTAAATGAGATATGAAAGTGAAATAGAAAAGACTATGATGTCTAAAAATGTAATGTCTCATGAGTTCCTTTGAGAGAGGTGTTCGAATGGAGGTTGGCAGTACCTGGTACCCACGAGAATATTAACTCCATGAAGGAAGACAATTTTTTCACCATTGTATCCCAGTGCATGGAATAGTGCTTGTATGTAGTATGTATATGGTATGTGTATTTGTTTGTTGAGTAAATCAGAATTAATTCAAGCATCAGATCAGATCAGAAGACCAAATAACCACAGGTCTCTTTCAATCCAGCAATTGATAATACACAAAGGCCAACTGTGCAGTCCTAACTACATTGGAAAATAAGTGTACCAGAATTTAAACTCTAGTATCCCTTTAAAAGCACTATTAACCAATGTTTTTATATATTTACATCATGACTCAGGTACAGCTTGGTTCTGACAAGCTTTCTGAATCATCAAATTATTTTTAATTTAAAATGCAAATATTTTAGTGTATACTAATTCTTTTAAAAGTAGCTGTTTACATAGTCATAGTATTGATTTATCATAAGGCCCAGTTCCTTAATCTTGGCAGCAAATGGTTTGTTACACTAGCAAATTAGAATTTTCACCAGGAAACCTAAATGCATTAGATCTTTCAGGTGGGAAAAACAGAATCATTCAAACAGTAAAAGGATCTTTCCTTTCCTGGCTCTGGTCCTTCTGTTTGCTCCTTGTACCACCACTCATGCATTCACAAAATGTGACACTTGGTGCTATAGCGAGTAACCTTCTGGAATTCATCTCAAAGTAAGACAGATGGTTGCACCAGCCAAAATAATGAGACATTACAGTAAAAATAGCATCCTAGCAGTGTGCAGTGTTTCTTAGTTTGAGACACTATATTCTGCAATTAACCTTCCTAACCCCATGAGTTCAGTATTAGCCCCATTTGGATCATCCTCACACCCTCAAAATTGGTTCCATTTCAAGCAATGACATTTTGGATAAATGTGGGCCTTGGAGCACTACTCTTCCTTTGAAGAGCGATACTGACTCACCAAGTAGCAAGCAGCCCTAAGAACACTGCAGGTAGAGGATGTTCTCTATGTATCACTTCTCCCACGCAGGCCTCCCTTTCACCCAAATTGCTGCCAGGTAGCTTCAGCAACTGAGAGGTCACAAGTAAAAGAGGTCTTACATCTTCTCAATTTTTTCAAGCTTTTTTGACTGCTACTTATAGTGAAAAATACATTTTCCCCAGTATACATAAATGTGTGTATGTGTGCCTATGTAACATATTTATTTATGATTACATATTAATGTTTAACAAAATAGCATTTATTTAAATGCAATGCACCTTAATATTTTATATATTTTTTAAAATATTGATTACAATCTTTTAAATTGATTTTATAACCCAATAATGAAAAGATATGCACATGTTTTCTGTAAAGGGCCAGGTAGTAAATATTTTTGGCTCTGTGGGCCATGTGCTCTCTGTTGGGACTCCTCAACTCTGTCCTATGGCAGGAAAGCAGCCATACACAGTGTGTGGACAAGTGGGCATTATTTTCAAAACCAGATGTTGGCATAACCTCTGCACTAATAGATTACAGCTCATAGTAATAACTTTGTGTGTGTGTGTGTGTGTGGTGATGTAGGTGCTGGGTATCACACCTAGGGCCTCAAACATACTAAGCATACATTATCACAGAGGTACATCCTGGTACATCCCTAGTCCCACAGTACTACTAAAATCACAGTTCAATAGTTTCCAGTGCTCAGCTGAGCATTTGAGAATCGTTTTGAAAGGATGTTAAACATTTTTCAAGACCTTCCATAAACCTATGAAATTAGAATCTCTGGGGAGGGGGTCTGGGACACCACTATTTGTATCACTCTCTCCCTCCCCCCCAACCACACATACACACACACACACACACACACACACACACACACACACACATTTTGGTGATTCTCACATGTAACTACGTTTGGAAATCACTAACCCAACCTCCTCACTAACCCTGACCCCCGTTTTATAGATAAACAGAAACTCTGAAAGACTGCATTCCAGGTTATAATCAATTGTCCCAAAATTTAAAAAGCTTAGGTCATACAAACTAGGGACTTACCACAGTGCAGTTACACTACAAACTAATAACAAGAAACAGAACATAAAATTCACCTCTTATCATTTGTTCGATGTGAATCCCTGCAGTAGTTCAGCAGAAAGTGTTTAACCAATTAAAGAATAGACACCAATGCCCTCTAAACTGATAATAAGAATATTAAGCATCCCTTGGCTATTGTAAAAGGTTATTCAGCCAAAAAGTTAAAATATCTAAAAGCTCATTACTCTAAGATGACAATTTTTTAACCAACAAAAACACTAATATGTAACACTCCTATTAACTTAATTATGATTCAAAGGACTATGTAATTGCAGCTGGAAATCAAATTGTTAAAGCATACCAGCTGATTGGAAGTGATTAGTCCTGACAAATACGTTTCATGTTTTGGCATAAAGCACTCTTAAAAGTATAATTTGTCTCTGTTTTCATCAGGATAGAATTTATCTTGATACAGACTTTATATATAGACTTCAATATCTGAAAACAAAATGGATACAAATTGACACAAAAATTAAAAGTTTAAAATGGAGGTTAGTCAAAACAATTTGAGAACTGCTTCATAATAATCTGCTGTTGTAAACGCTGTGAACTCATTTGTAAGTAATTTCACATAATTTTGTATGTTTCTTCAAACTTGCTGTTTGAAACCAAAATGTATAGTCATCAGATATATTTTAAGAATAAAAGATGCCTAGTTTATGCCATGACATTTATTTCATTTGCACAATTTCTACAAGTGTTTTTTGCCTCTGAAAAGCAGAAAGACTCTTCAGCTATAACTCTACTTAACTCTACTGAGGACTGCAGTTCCTCCTGAACAGCAGGAGGAATGGAATTCTATAAAGTAGACCCTCCATTGCCATTGCACTGCTGTTATTTCAATCTGAGGCTTTGCAGGAGGGTAGAAGATGGCGACCTTTGTCTTTCCATCATGCTCCTGTGGAGTAGGACAGAGAGCTTTGTCAGGGAGCCCTTTCCTGAATCAATAAAGCCCAGGGTCTCTGCCTACTAGGAAAAACAAAAAAGACTTGCTTGACATATATACAATTTATTTATCTTTTATAAAGGCTACTCTGTGGATGAAAAAAACTAAAGAATATATAATTTCTCTATTAACAGTCTCTATGGATAACATTGCTCCTGGTTATCATATGTCTCCCTATGAATTTAAGGCTCTATTGTGGCTGATTTGCTAATGTTGGTAATTCTTAAAAAATCCAGTTATTTTGAAGGCAGATTTGTATTTTTTAAATAAATTATGAAATTTTCATTTAAAAAAGCAGAGGTTAGTGAAAATTCTTTGTAAATTTTTATGAATTCATATATTTATGTTCATTTTATACTTGCATTCCTTTTTCTTTAAAGGTGAAATTCATTGTGGTATATTCATATATGTACCTACGATAGTTGGGTCCATTTTATTCCACTGTTCCTCCCTTTTCACATCCCTCTGTCAATTCCCTTCCTCTACTCCACTGATCTCTCTTCTATTTTAATGGGGGGAAAATCCACACTTTGCATTCCTTTTTTTATCTACTCACTTATTCTGCTGTATCTGATAACTTTGTATTTTAGGTGTTAATTGAAATCACTTCTTCCTTCTGTGTATTGAGTTAAAAGAAAAGCAAAACTTCCAAATCCTCCTCTAAGTAGCTGTGGTTTTCCTCATCCTTATCTGCTTCTCCTTCTTCACTGTATTCACTACACACAGATGTGCATGTGTGTGAACATCCCTAGTCTACTCTCCATCTCCATCCACTACCATCTGCTCAATCATAGAGTCTCATTTTAAGGGGTCCTCCAGCAGAACCTTTTAAAACTCACCAGAAACATTGAAAAGTTAGGCATTCTCATCTCTATTACCATTACACTTTGTTCCATTACACACCTCCACTAGAGCAATTACATTGTATCATAATTATTAGCACAGCTATCTTCCCACTGAATTTCATTTACTTGGGAGCAGAGAGCATATATTATTCATTCTGTCCCCATCACATTGCAGAACTTGGCTTCCAGCTGATCTTCAATAAATGCCTTTTGGATGAGTGAAGAGAATATCTTACTTGGAATATTTTATTTAAACTCTGTGACTGTAAGTGACATTACACTGCCTTTGCCTAGTTTGGGAGTCAAGAATACATTAGTTCATAAAATGAGTTGAGAGAATAGTTACTCATTTTCTAATCTTTAAAAAATTTTGTGTAAGAATAGAATTATCTGGGGTTTTTTTCTTTCTGCCTTCTTGGGTTGGATGCTTAATATAGTTTTTTTAATTTACTGATTAAGGTAGGGGAAATGATCAGTTTTCCTTTATGTACTGCTTTAGCTTCATCCCCTAGAGCTTTTTCTCTTTGATGTTTTTAGGAACCATGTATGACTTCAAGACAGTCATCTGCTTGCATAGGAATCCAAAAGACAAGTTCAGTCACTAAAGTGAAGTCGGTGGGCTGGGACTCTGCACACCCTCTAATCCCAGCAAGAGAACCAGTCAGATATCCTAGACTAGCATGATAGAATGAGGACAGAGCTAGTGTTCAGGAATTTCTTGGGTGCTCAGGCTTGAGAGCAAACCCTGCCCCCCATACTAGATCTGCAACTACACACTGATTCCATGTGTTAACCTCCAAGAAACAGCCTTGCAGAGGGTGAGCCTCTCAGAGAAGGCTCAGAGAAACAAAACTTTTGTACCCCACAACTTTTAATATGTAGTCTCATTATTATCCCATTTAAGCATTTAGTAGTTTACTTTATGATGTGTACTTTGATTCACAAGATTTTAAAAAATATATTAAAGGCAGCTTTCTTCCCTGGAGGTGAAGGTGTGTGATAGGCTAATTTCTGGTTCATCTATAAACTGTATGTTATACTTTTAATGTTTTTGTACCCCCAAATTCATTTACTGAAACCAAATACCCAAAATGCTGTTATTTAGCAGTAGGTACTTTGGAATATGATCAGTGCATGAGTGAAATCCTCACGAATGGGATTAGTACTCTTAAAAAAAACAGGCTTCAGAGAGCTTCCTTGAAGTAACCTATGAATCAGGAAGCAGACCCTCACCAGACAACAAATCTTCCAGAGCCTTGATCTTGGACTTTGTAGTCTCTAGAATGGTGGGAAATGTTTCTTGTTTATTAGCTATCCAGTCTATGGCACCCATTATTTTGTTACAATAGCCTGCATGGAGTAAGACACTTAGGGTGCTGCCCTTTAGTGTGTTTTACTGAGAGAGGGGAGTGGGGGTAGATTCCTGTTAGATTCCCCATCTAAAATGGATCTTGGCTTGACTCTCTTCCCCCTAAGATCCTAGGTAAGAGTCATTAAAACATAACTCAATTGAGCCATTTTGGTAAATGCCCTTCAGATAAAATCCGATTCAGTGATAAGCTTAACTCTTTAGGTTTTTGCTTTATATATATCTATCCAACAATTTCAGTTATTTATAAAGGAAGGTTGGTCCAAATCTGTGCTGTTCAATATGGTAGCCATTAACTACATGTAGTTATGGGACATTTGAAAAGTAGCTAGTTTGAAGTTTCTAAGTATACACACTAGATTTTGCAGTTCAGTATGAAAAAAAGAATGCAAAAAGTCTCAATTTTTATATTGATTAATTGCTAAAATGAAAACAATTTGTATGTAGTAGGTGAAATAAAATATTATATTTGGAGCCAGGTGAGGTGGCACACACCTGTAATCCTATGGCTCAGGAGGCTGAGGTAGGAGGATCATGGAGGATCATGAGTTCAAAGCCAGCCTCAACAACTTAGGCCTTAAACAATTCAGTGAGGACCTGTCTCTAAATAAAATACAACAAGGAGCTGGGGATGTGGCTCAGTGGTTATGTGCCCCTGGGTTCAATTCCCTGGTACCAAAAAAAATTTTATTTTTACATGTTTCTCTTTTTTAATATGGCCATTAGAAAAGTTAAAAGCATATGCATGGCTTACATTACAGTATTCCTTTTGGACTATGCTAGTTCGAAATTATCCTGTGTGTAATATTATTTTGCAAATGTATCTTTTAAAAATCATGATATTACTCTTTTGTTCATTATGGATACTTAACATATATTACAGAACACTTACTAAATTGTTTATATTTTATGAACCTGAATGGATATTTTATTTTTTAAGAGAATAAGTACTTTTAAAAACTAACTTGGATGAGGAGAATTTAAAATCTGTTTACTTTTTAAAATTTTTATTTCAGAAGAGAGCGTATAATAAACAATTGATTTGCTGTGAGTGTTATTCCTCAGAAGGTAGCAGAAATAATAAATTACAACATTGCCCTTAAGTGTTCTGTGACATAGACGTAACAAGATTTTTGGCTTGTAAAAATGTCATTATGTTATTTCAGAGAACCAAATATGAAGTGGAAAAATTTTTGTAGTGTTGTCAAGAATGTTCCTTATAGTTTAAGAAAATTGATGCTTAAAAATTAAGGAAAGAAAAAAGCAAGAATAATTAGATACTCAGAAAAAAAATTAAGTCCCTTCCTGATGTAATATGCCAAATGAACTCCTGGTAAATGAAAAACATGCAGAAAGCAAAACTGCAAGCTTCTCAGAGAACGATACAAAAAACATGTGTGTAGGTGCTAGGGATTAAGCTCAGCCTTGGGCTTACTTAGCACATACTCCACTACTAAGTTATATCCCCAAACCAATGGAATAGTTTTATGTCATTGCACTAGAAAAGTATTTTAAGTAAAACACAGAAAGCACACTCAATTTAAATAGAAGACTGGTAAAGTTGATTAAATAAAAATGTGAAGTTTCTATTCAATAATAAACAACATATGAAAGCTAAGAGGCCACAGACCAGAAAAAAATTTTCAAATGTACAAGTTACCATAGATTTGTATCCAATACCTATACATATCACCTACAAACCACTTACTTTATTTTTTAAAGTCAGGTTTATTGAGGTACAATTTGTAAACCAAAAACTAACTCTTTTTAGTACATATGGAACCTGAAGAATGCATTCAGTTGTACAAACACCACTACAATTAATGTATAAAATATTTATTTCATTTAAAAACAATTCTGTGGGGTCTCCTCATAATCAATGGCTCTCCCCACCTTAGGCCCTGGCAATCACCAATCTATTGACTATCTGTATTTTTATCTTTTCTAAAATATCATGGAATCCTGTGTATGAAGCTTTTTGAGTTTGACTTCTTTAGCTTAGCATAAAAAATTTGACATAATCCATCCATATCATTACTGATATCTGTGGTTTTTCCTCTTTATTGTTGCATTGTATTCAATTATATAGATATACCAGTTTTCTGATCCACCTATCAGTTGAAGGACACTGAGATGTTCCCAATTTGGGGCGATCATGAAAAAAATCACAATAAAAATTTGTGTGCAGGTTTTTTTTTTGTTATATTTTTGTTTTTTACAGTACTGAGAATTAAGCCTAGAGTCTTGCACGTGCTAGGCAAACACTCTACCATTGAACTACATCCCCAGACCTTTTAATTTTTATTGAGACAGGGTCTCACTAAATTGCCCAGGCTAACCTTGAACTTATGACCCTCCTGACTCAGTCTCCTGAGTAGCACCACTGTGGTCAGCTATGTGCAGGTTTTTGTATGAATATTTATTTTCCTTTCTTGAAAGTAAACACCATAGGATTGCTGGATCATATGGTAGGTATATATTGATCAGTTTCTTATAAACTGTCAAACTATTTTCCAAAGTGCCTGTGCAATTTCCTTTGCCACTATTGGTGTATGAGTATTTGTTTCCATTCCTCCCATCTTTGCCAACAACACTTGGTACTGTCCTTTCTTTAAAGGCAGTTCTAATAGGATGTATCTAATTATATCTTACTGAGGTTTCACTTTGTACGTCCTTAATGACTAATGATATTGAATATCTTTTTTTGTGCTTCTTTATCATCTTTATATATTCTTACAAATAAATATTTGAAAACAAAACAACCCATTAGAAAACTGGACAAATTATATGAGCAAATAATTTTCATAAAAGTGAAGCCAGATTTAACAGGCAGTTAGTGTAGAAATCAGGGAATCTGGTCAAATTGAGGAATGAAGTCTGGGAAGTTGGAGACGCCCCTGGGAGACTGGAATGCATTGCCTCGAGCCCTCTGATCACCAAGGTTACCTGCTTAACTGCCCCTCCCCAAAAGCTGCAGGCAGGGAGTTGCTAATTAATGCCTCCAGGTCCCCCACCTGAATCTCCATGTGGCCCTTCCCCTTGCCATTCCCACCTCACCTTTTTGCTGTGTCACCACCGCCATTGGGCAGGAAGGAGAGATAAAGGTCAGAGGAAGGGGCAGAACAAAAGAAGACCCTAACCCTATAAAAGATGGAGGGTGCACTCACTTCTGAGGGATTCCAGAACATCAGCCAGCCATGGCCCCCCTTTTCCCACTCGGGAGAAGTTTGTATTACTACTTTTAAATAAAACCTGCTTAAAATGCTTGCCTTGGCGTACTTCTCTGGCGTTATACTTCAACACCAGAGGAAGCAGAACTCATCACCGATATGCAACGGTATCAAAAGGATTGGTCTTAGTCCATTTTGTGCTGCTATAAAAGAATATGAGATTTGGTAATTGGTAATTTATAATAAATAGAAATCTATTTTATTGCAGTTCTGGAGGTTGGGAAATCCAAGGTCAAAGTGTCATCAGCCAGAGAAGGTCTTCTTGCTGTGCCATCACATGGTGGAAAGCAGAAGGGCAAAAAGGGACCAACTTACCTAATGCTATTACTAGTCCCACCAAAGAGGATGGAATCTTCATGGTCTAATCACCTCTCAAAAGTTCTGCCTCACAACACTATTAAAATGGCAATTAAATTTCAATACGAGTTTTGGAAGGCACAAACATATAAACCACAGTGGGCATTCTGAATAGCCAATAAATGTCTAAAATACGTTTAATATCCAGGGAAATAAAGGAAAATGAAATGTTTTTGTTCCTCACACTGGGAAAATTACATAGCTTTTGTCAAGATGAAAGGAAATGGGAATTCATATATACTGAGGTGAGACAGTAAATTTGTACAACTACCTGGAGACTTATTTTGTAATACCTCTTAAGTTCAAGACACATCTGGTCTATGACCCAATAATCTCACTTGTAGGTGGTATATAAACATGTGGGTGCAAAGAGATAATGTGAAAGGATACTTCAGATTGTGTTAATGCAAAATGAAATATTTAATAGGAGAATGAATAAACCCATTTATTAATTCAATTGGATGAATTAAATTAATATACCAAATCAGTATAGCTAAATCTCAAGAACAATATTAAATTGAAAAAAGCTGGCTCTACAAATATACACCACATGATACTGTTTATGTAAAGCATTTGAACACTCAATAGTATATATTATTCAGGGATTCATACACAAAGAGTAAACTATAAAAATATTCATGGTAAAGATGTACATGAATTTCAAGATGGTGATTTCTCATGGAAAAAAAGGAAGGGCAAAGTGACTGGAGAATGGGGCTTTAACTCTACCTGGAACATTTTACTTCTTTTCTTTTTCATTTTTTATTCATTTAATTTTGATCCATTGAACACAAATGGAGTCCAGCTATTATTTCTTTGGTTGTACACAAAGTAGAGTCACACCATCTGTGCATTCATACATGTACACAGGGCAATGATGTCTGTCACACATTCTGTTATTATTCTTACCCCCCCACCCTGACCCCTCCCTTCCCTTCCCTCTATGCTATCTGTCCTTCCTCCATTCTTGCCACCCTTCCACCCTGCATTATGCATCATCATTCACTTATCAGAGAGATCATTCGGCCTTTGGATTTTTGGGATTGGCTAATCTCACTTAGCATGACAGTCTCCAACATCATCCATTTACCTACAAATGCCATAATTTTATTCTTCTTTATGGCTGAGTAACATTCTATTGTGTATATATACCACAGTTTCTTTATCTATTCATCTATTGAAGGGCATCTAGGTTGGTTCCACAATCTTAGCTATTGTGAATTGAGTAGCTATGAACATTGATGTGGCTGTATCACTGTAGTAATCTGATTTTAAGTCCTTTGGGTATAGGCCAAGGAGTGGGATAGCTGGGTCAAATGGTGGATCCATTCCAAGTTTTCTAAGGAATCTCCATACTGCTTTCCAGAGTGGCTGTACCAACTTGCAATTTTACTTCTTTTTTAAAAACCTTATTTTTTCAGTTTATTTTAAATTCATAACTTAAAATGTTACCCTACCTAGTTTCCACTTTCTGCCTCCATCTCTCCCTGCAAAGCAACCCTGAGACAGGCTCTAGGATTTATCCTTACTCCTTAGGGAACACAAAATATTCTAGTATCTCTAATTTGATAATACATTTCTCTGATTCATAAGGCTTGATATGGGTCTTTTCATTGAACTTGAATTCCTTGGACCTAAGGAGTTGATCGAGTACTGCAAGCTTCCTTGCTTTAGCCATACCCTTTCCCCAGTTGTTTATTCCTGCATCCATATGGAAAGAGGCTACTTAATTTTATTTATTTACTGGTACCAGAGATTGAACCCAGGGGTGCTTAACCACTGAGCTACATCCCAGCCCTTTTTTATTTTTTATTTAGAGACAGGGTTTCGCTAAGTTGCTTAGGGCCTTGCTAAATGGCTAAGTCTGGCTTTGAACTTGTGATCCTCCTGCCTCAGCCTCCTGAGTTGCTGGGATTACCAGTGTGTGCCACCACACCAGGATCAAGGTCATTTTGTTTGTTGATGTATTTTCTAAGTGCCTGCTGATTGTCAGCCTGAATTTCTGAGTATCTCCTGAGTCTAGATTCTCTGGTGCTATAGCTAGTCTGTTGTTTTTTAAAAATTTTTATTTAAAAGTATTTATTAGTGCATTATAGTTATACATAATAGTGGGATTCATTTTGATATTCATAAATGCATGTAACACAGTTTGCTCCATTTCAATCCTCAGTACTTCCTCTTTCCCGCCCATCCTCCCTCCCCCATCCCCTTCTTCTACTCTTTTGTTCTTCCATTTATTTATCTATTTTGTAAATTGGTACATTATAGTTATACATACAATTGGGACGAATTGTGATGTATTCATTCATGCATGAATAATTCGATCAACTGTTTTTTGGATCACCTCCCATACTAGATGTTGAATCCTTTGACACTCTCTACATTTATGAACTATCTTTGGGATATGGAACTTTGAGCTCCAGACTGTATTGCTACTTAGCTCTGTTGACTAAGACTTGTTCCAATCCAGTATATGAGTGCAATTGAGAGCCTCAGTTAAGAGTGATGAAAATTTATAGCTCTCAGCATTTGGCTAAGCTTTCTGACTTCCTTCCTAACCTGTGTCAGACTGATCAAATGAATCACTCTTGAGAGCCAGGTCCTTAAAATAGAAAATTTATTAGGACACAGCTGTCTTTTACTACCTTCCTTTACTCCTCAGATATAAAGTATTTCTTGGGACTATAACCCTTGTCTTGAAATGATAGGGGCATGTGTGTCCTTTAAGGGTTCCCCCAGGAAGGCATGTCCCCAAGTTTGCTTCACAAAATGCAACATCTTATTTAGCATCACTTTTGCCTTTGGTCACCTAAAGAGCTTTTATTTGAACAGCTTAACCATTTTGCTGTCTGAAGATATCTGTCTGGTTCCATACTAGACTAATTTCCTGTTTCTCTCCAAAATGCCTGTTTATTGCCTTATTAGAGACAGCTCACACCCACATGACTTAGCCTCTTAACAAATAGATCACATCCAACCTGTGGTCCCCATTATCTTCAAGGTTCCTGCTCTGAATCTCATCCCTCCACCCTAATTTGTCAACATTATTTTCAGGCGAAGTCTCAAGCAAACATGAAAAGAGAGAGTTAAGAGATATTGTAAAGCAGCAGAGATATGTGTGTTGCCCAATTTCCAATTCTGTGATGGACCATTGGGAATCTGCTAATTAAGGCACAATCCCTGCCTGCCTTTAACTGGCAGAGTGGTTGAATTGGTAGTATAAAAGCGAAGCTAATGGGTAAAGCAGGAGGTAGACCAGAGTCACAGGCTCAGAAAATTTATCCCATGTAAAATGACAAATGTCTTTTCAGGCATTCTCAAGGAGAATTAGATCCTTGGGGATAGGAGTCTTCCAGTGGACTAAAGAGCTCTCTAAGGACGAGATGTAGTAGAAATCCCAATACTATGGGTCTCTGCATCTTCCCTGGAGGGCAGTTGCCAATGACCCAAATATAAGCACAGGTAAGGAGGCAGGTCCCCAGCATTGTTCTTTGTATTGTATTCCATTTGTTGAAGTACTGAATTTGTTTCCAGTGGAGTTAAGAATTTGGAATGACATTGACTACATATAAAATATCCTTTGTTAGTATGAAAAGTAGAAGTTGAATTGGCTGGAATGAAGGAGAAACTGATAAAGTACAATGAAAATTTGAAAGTATTAGGAACTGCAGATATATATATATATATAT